>JAHZNH010001748.1:0-10592 GCA_027744355.1 Tyrannoseira gladiata | reverse complement strand
ATAAATAAATTGAAAATGTCAATCCAATTTCTAACGTATTTGATAATTCCTGCTTGAGAACTTTTAAAAAATGTGGCTGGTATGTGGTCTGAACTGAGTCAAAAATAATTTTGTTTGTGTGTGTATACTTATAGGCATGATGGCATACTACTACTACCAAACTAGGTTAAATGTGCTCCGCTTTATTACAAATAATTTTAGGGGTAGAATGTCGCAAAAAACTAATCCACAGTTTTTTGGGTAGAATTACTCTCCGGAATTGAGGTTGGCAATTCAAGAAAAATCCCTTTGGCTGTTGTGGATGGCTGAATTCGTGTTACGAGGACGTGGTGCTATTTTTGTTACAAAAGGCTTTTCGTAACTTATTTACATTTTTTTTCGGTGGAAAGCCTCCACAAGGGGCAACGGGAGATGAGTTGCTGTCCCAGCGAGTTCTAATGGCTTTGGCCCGGTTCGTTGCCATCATATTAGGCTAATGAAAGACGCTCACCCCAATTCAAAGTAATATGTGGAGTGAATGCATATCATCTCTAGGAACATGCTGGACTGGTAGCTACTTACTTTTTTAGACTCTGCATAATGGCATGTATAAAAGTCGATAGTTATTCCGGCTTTGGTGGCCAAATGGGATGGTGGTAGCATGGCGATGGCGGTGGTGGTGTTCATGATAGTGGTTATGTTACAACTTGTGCCTCTTGTCACTCCACATCATCCTCGGGAAGGATCCTCCTCGCTAAGCCAATAATGGTCATAGTAATAATGAAAAAGACAACGGGTCCATTGTGCCGCATTTTGAGGAAGAAACCAGCACATTTTCTTATTTTCATTCTGGAGAAAATGTGATTTCTCCACCATCCTTTGCAATCCAACCTGTGATGTGATGATTAGAAGAGGACTCTCTCCTCAAGCTGGGGGAGCAATATCTGGAGTTGATGCTCCGCCGAAAGTGGAGTATTTTCTCTATTTTCGCACTCACTCTCTCGCCTTTGTTCTCTCGTGTCGTGGATGGGTACTTTTAAAGTAATGAATATTTACATAAAATGCATACACCCCATTCCCCTTCAAGTAGATTCATACACCTCCAAGAGCTCCACTCCACTCCACAATGAGTTTCGACTAGCAGTTGGAAGGAGAAAATGATCTACCCTGCCTCCGCTCTCTTCCTTCCCATTTCGATTTTTTCTTCATCTTGGTGAATCGAATCGAAGCCCTGAAAGTGATCTTTTCATTCATACAAGATGCAAAAGGATAAATAGACACTTGCTCCAACAAAATCACAAGTTCGAGGAAAATGGGACATGATCGTATTCGTCTAACCCATCCACCACCACTACACAATTTCTTCCCCTAGTTTTATTTGTCATTGTAAAAGTACCTAAAAAAACTTTCTTTTTCTCGCTTAAGTACTTCGCATTGAACTGGAAGGTGCACACGGGTGAAAAAAATATATCAAATCGTAGTGCTTTGTATGAGAGCCTTGTCCTCTCCTCCACTACACAGTTTTTTTTGCCAAGTCGCTACTTCTAAACCCAAACATAGACACACACACACACTCACTACTCCCATTACTATTATTGTAGTGCTGCATGCATATCCAAGCAGTTTATGGCATTAGCACAGCTACCCAGTTTCGTCTAACCCATCCACCACCACTACACAATTTCTTCCCCTAGCTTTATTTGTCATTGTGAAAAGTACCTAAAAAAACTTTCTTTTTCTCGCTTAAGTACTTCGCATTGAACTGGAAGGTGCACACGGGTGAAAAAAATAGATCAAATCGTAGTACTTTGTATGAGAGCCTTGTCCTCTCCTCCACTACACAGTTTTTTTTTGCCAAGTCGCTACTTCTAAACCCAAACATAGACTCTCATACACACACACTCACTACTCCCATTACTATTATTGTAGTGCTGCATGCATATCCAAGCAGTTTATGGCATTAGCACAGCTACCCAGGGAAATTCTTTATTCTTCACGCTTTTTGTCCCATTTCCACTGCGAAACAACAAACAGGTTCCCGTACTCCTTCCTTCCAGGGATTGAAAGTGTACCCCCTCCTTAAGGATGTGTTTGTAATGCACTGGGTTATAAAATGTAACTAAAACTCTGAATAATGGTTTCTCTACTTGTAGTAGTTGGTTGGTTGGCTGGTTTGCCTCTACGATTTTTTTTGCACTAATGGCTGACACTACTTCTGCTACTACTACTACTACTATTGCACACGCTACTTTGGTGTGGCGATAAAAGGTTCATTGATAAAAAAAATCCGAAGATTTCGCTCTGCCCTGGCGTAGAATATTCACATTCACACAAGCAATGTACTTTTATGGGGGATATTACGCTGATCTTCTGTTCACGCTCCTTGAATAAGTTCCGCACAAAAGAAATGACGAGGATCGAAGAGAGGAAAGAGTTGAAGAAAGCCCAATCCCAATGATTTTTTTTGTTTGCGTTGCCTCCATCCCCACTCCATTCGAAAGTGTATCAGAAGGCATCCAGAAGAAGTAAAAGTAAGTGTAGATGTATATATTGTCCTATTCATAGGTGAATGTAGCTATGCTATTGTACTCATTCACCGTTTTCTTCATCTTCTCGGGGCTCTCTTTCCACCACCACCACCACCAGTACTACTACTCTTCTTTCTTAGGCAAAGAGACACTTTCATTTCAGTAATATGCATCAAGGGAATGAAAAAAATGTAGGGGAGCTGTTGAGAAGTCCATTTCCTCCTTTTCATTCTCTGCTGAAACTTGATAGTGTTATCACTCCATAGCATGGGATCTCAAAAGACGGAGTCACGATCTTCGTCTCAGCAGCGACCACGAAACGAAACGAATATCTCCACTGCACTCACTTTCCTCAAGGATGAGTCCTCCCCTCCTTTTTCCTTTCTCTTTGCATGAAATGACTGATTCGAATGAGAAAGGGGAAATAAATTGGGGAATCTGAAATGCTCTTTCTTCTCTTGAATCTAAAATGTGAACAAGGACTTTTCAATCTTAAGCTTCCATTCCAACCTGAAAGCAAATGGTTTTGTAGAAGACGAGGAGCACACGAAACAGTATTTCATGCCATGGTTCGTCTCAACTATCTCGTCTCATCACATCACATCACATCTGCAAATTTCCACAGCTCCACCACATTTCCCCCTCTTCAGTTTTTTATGGGAATTCAATTGTAGGATTTAATTTAGACAAAAAAAACTCCGTCATAAAATGAAGCACTTGCAGTGTGGGATGCGCATTCCCAGAAATGTGTGCGATGTGCAATGTTCCGTTCTGGAAATATATCGGGGGTTTGTTTTATTACGTTCCAGTGCGATTTCTCTGTGCTTGTCGTGCCCCCACCATATGAGCAAACAAATTCTGCGGTTACACAATCCATTCCAAATGCATTTACCCTCTGCAGGACCCCCAGTGCACGGTGGACATAGGCTAGACGAAAAATAAATTGTGTTTGCACTTTAACGGTTGAAAACGCTCTTTCTTTCTCTGATTCCGGCTTAACTTCCAAGTTTAATCAAACTTTGAAGGGCGAGTGGTTTCATGCCACTGTCGGGTCCTCCATTTTTTTCAATGTTTTTAGATTGAGATTGGGCTAGGAAACTTCATCGAAAGAAACAATGCATCATTACATCTCTTTTTGTATGAAGGTTCTCTTTGATAGACACAAAGAAATGGAATAAAATTTCTTTTTGTGCTAATAATTCTTCTCCAGTTGCTGAATTCTTCAACTCACTGAATTGCATCACCCCAGGAGAAAATTTCTCTCTTGGAAAAAACGCAACAGGCAAATATCGGCTTCTCATATTCCAAATGTGGATGACAGGTTGGCCTGCCTTCACAAGAATTTTTTTTCTGGTGGGCTTCAACAAGAAAAACCTTAGTTTTGCGGTGATCCGACACCCTGTTCCCACTCAGAAGCAACAAAATATGGAGATATCTCGTTTCATCATCATGATGGAGATAACAAGGCCCTTCCCACGAAAACCCAGGGAGTGAATCAGCCAACCAACCAACTTACCTCACTACCTACCTGTAACTAACTGCACATCCCATCTTCCCACGCGATGATCACTCGGCCTGCCTGTCTCGTTGCGACCTTTTGCATTCATTCATTTTCCGCTGTTGGGTTCATTCCGAGCACTCAAATTTCCTACAAAGTAATTAAAGAGCAAACAGCGCACCACAGCCCCACTCCCTTCACACCCGTGTAATTATAGTTCTCCTTGGAGCATTTTTCCAACAACCCCACGCTATTCCACATTTCGACGGTAACTTTCAATTAAAGAGAAAGTAGCTTAAGGGGAAACTCCGCACGTTTTCTATTTCACGAGTCCATTTTTTTCTCCCTCCCTCCACCACTTTGCTCCACAATCTATTGAATTATAATGCGCCGTGTTTCCCTCTTCCCGATAAACAATCCCCCTGTACAGTATATATATTTTTTATTTCCATTCCCTCTACAATAGTTGGGGAAAAACTTCTGCCGCAAATCAAGCATTGTGAGCGGAGTGGAGTTCGAGAGGCATTGTAATCATTCACTGGGGAATTATTTATAGGTGGCCTTTTAATGCAACAGCCTCGTTAGTGATGCAAGGAGTGTCGACCAGGGTAATGTTTGTGACTATTAAGCACACTGTTTCACTCTGTTTATTGTTTCTTTTCGGTTCTCTTCCTCCTCCTCCTCAACCTCCTGCTTGTAGGGCAGTGAAGTAGCGGCTCTCCTCTCCGCAGTTGCTCCATTGCTCACTCACTGACTCGCTAGCGTTGCTACGTTTCCAGCATTCAAAACTTCCATTTTTTCGGATATCCCAAAATAACTATACCTATTAACTTCTTCTTCTGATATGAATTCTTTGTTTGTAAAGGAATCAAGGGGGAAAATCAATCTAGAAAATATTTTTTTCTCGCTTTCCCACTTGAACAAAAGTCTCACGTTGCTTACTCTCCACCAATTCCTGTGCGGAGAGATCTCATTAATTAATTGATAATGTGATTTTGACACTAAAAGTGAGGCGTGAGATTACACTTGATGGGCCTCAAACCCCAAAAACATTGAAAAATGAATGAGGAGCGGGAGAAAAACTCTCAAGGAAAAGTAGTATATATATATACATATATATTGGTGAGGTGTACATCTGTTTATTTTTTCCTACCCAAGTGGAAATCCCGGATAAGAGTGGCAGTACCAACACCAGAAATTCCTTTTGCTTTGTATTTGCACACAAAAGAAAGAGAAAAGTTGGGAGCGCGTAATGTTCAAATGGAACCGTAAATCATTTGTCCTTAATTTAGTTCAGAGGGAGAAGGGTCCAAGGGAAGTGCTTACTCAGGATCAGGAAAAGGACCAGAGTGAAATGAAGCTGGTACCGCACAAACTTTCAGAAAGGGGGAAAACTTTCCCGAAGAAACACACCTTTCTTAGAGAACAAGAAGAAGAATCATATTTTCAACTAACAAGAGTTGAAAATGAATTTTAGACCATATCTAGCAGCGCAACTGGATCTTTCTGGTTCCTTGTGCAATCCACACTCCGTAGTGAAAGGTGATCCTCTTCCTCTGGAGGAAAATATTGCGGGCGTTATTTGAGAAAATTTATAATTACACGAGGGAAAATATGCTTCCGAAAAATGAGTGAAGGCCTAACGAGCAAGTTTCAAAGTAGCATTGCTTGAAACAGAGCTGGAGAAAGACAAACTGAACGCCAAGGAAATGGATGCTCTCTCTCTCTCTGGCAAAAAATTCTTCTACAGAAACCCTTTTTGTGAGCATTTCCTCCGGATTTGAATTACGGCTGAGAATTATTTAATGAGGGTAAGTGGAATGCAGTGCAGTCAGTGCTCTCGCAGTTATTTGCGAGGTGGCCGTTGTGCGACAGTTAAGCGGTGAAATATTGTGAGGGGAAAAGAAGGAAAAATGTACTTAATACTTTAAAAGACTCCAACAGGGAAATGGTGGAAGTTGCGCGAGAGGAACGAGAAGCAGAGTCAGAATCAGAGTCAGTTGCATGATATTGTTGGTCGTGGTGGTGGTGATGGCGATAGGGGACTTTTTTTGTGTAGAAACTCCATTGATTTTCTCCTCCGGACCTGGGAAAAGGAAGACGACATTAGGACGGACGACTTCTGCAAAGATATGGATATATATATCCCTGACAAGTATATTTCCTCTTTTGCTACCGTAGTTCCTATTTACTCCCATGGGATCCGAGTAGGTCTCTTTGTTCCTTTTGAAGTTTTTGCGGGGAAAATGTAGGTACGTTACCCACCCACTCACGCACAGTGCGTGGGTATATGCATTCTTATACTCTCAGATGTACTATGTGTTTGACGCACCACAACTCTGACTCTCTCCTTCCTTTTGCTCTCTTTCACACCAGGAATTGAAAGGAGAAGGGAAAGTATCGTCGTCGTCATCATCATCGTGATCATCACCAGTGCATTCAAACAGTTTCCTGCTCACAGACCGGCCTCAGAAATGGATTTTTTTGGGAGAGGAGACACTGATCCTTCAGTATTTTCCCTCACGCATAGTAGGTCCACATCCACCTAGATGATATTTCTTGCGAGAGGAGAGAAATGGGTTGGGAGGTGAACAATAGTTCATGAGTAACCTAGATCGCGTAGACCACAGCTCTAGGTGCTCGTGCGTGCACTCTCCTCATTTGTTCGAGATGTTTATCTTTGCACCAGAAAAGGAAGGAGTGAAATGTCACCGTTCAAGAGACGAGTCGTGACATGTAATGTAATCCAATGTTAGCGTCAATCCATGTTGGTGAGATTTAAGCTTTGAAATCTTACGGCACTCCAGAACTAACAAAGGTTAGCCTATTTAGTTTGGAAAGAACACACTTTTCTGAAGAGATTTTTAATGAAACAATGTACTGATTTTTGGTAATGCCTTTTTTCCGATTGAGTGTTTTTCTTCATCCAATGGTGTGCACGGAGCATTTGATGAACCTGTGTACAGCAGCACTACCTTTTAATTTCTCTGGGGTAAGCTTTGTGGATTTGTCTGTGAGTCACACAGAAACTTAATGTTATTTTCGTCGTAAACTGGCTTTTTATATGGTCTTCTCGATGATACACATCTTGCTGTACTTAACTATACGGGCTTAAAAATGAAGATCGGAAAAATAAATCAGATGTGTTTTTAACTCTGCCAATATTTGTACACCTGGAAGAGAGCATAATGTCTGATATTGTGAAGTGGACAAAGCAATTTTTAATTTCAAGGCAGCTATCGTCTCCTTTTTGAAAAGTTTGAAATTCAATTCTAAAAACTAAAAGAATCTAAAAAAAATCCAAAAATAAAATAATTCATGGAAGTCCTCAGTTCCCCAAACACAAATTTTTTCGACCAAACCCAACAAAAATGTGGTTGCTACTACTAAAAAGTACTGCTTTCATTTGTTCACTTACCAAAACCTTCATATTATGAGTCTCCTTTCATTCCAACCCTGACTCCTTGCTTGCTTATGGTTACTTTCGTTTCCCACTGAGAGAATATAAAATATGCAACAACCAGAATGCCCACTTTAAAGATTTCCTTGCCACTGCTTTCACGTAACCAACCCTAAATGCCAGAGTGTATTTTTCGCCACAATCAAAATATTTTATGCTTATCTGAAGTCAACCTGTCTGCCCATAAATTTTTGAGAAGAGGTTGAAGCATCAAAAAATTCTACGCTTTCATTTACATACCACTCCTCGTCGTGAGAAGGAAGGAGTGGAAGGTGATCATCTTAAATTTGAAGTGAGTTCCCTATAGAACATGATTTCTTCATTGCGCAGTTGGTTAAACCAGACTGGAATTGATTCTGAATTGTTTGTCCGTCTGTCCGTATAAATATACGGATGCTGGCTTCCTTCATTCGTTGACCTTGTTTAACTGGAGATTATTGATTTAATGTCATTTTTAGGCTTGTAGGACGGCTTTCTGCCGTCATCATGGCACGCGATTTTGAGTAAAATATTGAGTCCGAATAGAGATGCAGTCAAAATCCTGTGCGTTTTACGATATGTTTTCAAAGCTGTTGTACAAATACAATCCAAGTTTTACAATATTATTACTTCTTGGGAATCCCAGAGAATTAAACGTATTCTTAAGTTTCAATACCACTTAATATCTTCTTCAGCAGTATCTTCAGCATTTATCCAGCAACATTCTCAGTTAAATTCATTTATGTACATTACATTTTCATTGCACCGACTTCATTCCACCAACTTATTTCATTGCTCCTCCTCTATCACGAATATGTATGTATTCGAGACGAAGTTGAAATGCACAAACACACTCACAACTTTACAACTTCTACTTACTACCTAAGCATGGTAGGCTTCGCGTATCCCAACTTACTTGTGAGAATTTCTCCATCTCCACCGCCGTACTTAAACAAAGCTGCGAGACAGCTCTCTCTCAAAAGCATAAATTTTCAAAGTGGAACTATTTCATATTATTTGCCTTTAGAAAGCGCCTCATTCCCTCAAATAAAAACGGACTGCTTTAGAGCGGGCCCTTTGTTCCTCCTTTGAAAACGGGAAAGTCAAAGTGTATTGCATTCGTGTTATTTTTTCAACCCTTTTTGGCTTCCTCTGCTCCTCTCGCAGAACGGAATGGAAAACAGAGTTTCTCCGCGTTTCAAAGACGATCCGAGGAACAGTGCTATAGACAAATGAATAAGTTGTAATGTTACGATTCACATGAAGTATTCTTTCCTATCCTTCATCGTGGCTAGATAAAGTACACACACACACACGTTTGCATAATCTCAAGGGATGCAGCATTCCCTAATTTTTTTTCCTCCTTGCTTGAGCGCATTCATACAGGCTCTTTCCCTCATATATTCAGTCAGTTCACCAGTGTGCGGGTTAGTACTTTTGTACGCATTTAAGAAAGAAAAAAATGCTTCAGCTTCTTTCCTTTTTGAGTCCAGTGTCCAATTTAATGAAAAATTCATTGAGTGAAATTTTGAAAAAGTAGCTTCCACTTTTCTCAGGGCATTCCCCTTCTCGTGGATAAATCACTCTCGGTCCAGAATAAAATTTCCGGTCGTAAAAAGCACCTTTGATTTTATTTTTGGATTAAATAGATGCGATACATTTTCTGGGGTTGGAACAGGGTCCCCAATGAGGTGCTTTTTAGGGTAGCGTAATTCTATATTAATAAACGTTAATTACTTCTCATTAAAATTCATGCTGTGCGGGTGCTCGCACTTTAGTATGGAGTGTATATCTATCTAATCTCTCTGAAAAAAGAGTTTGTCCCTAGTCTCCCATGGCTCGCTCTGAAGTGGGTAATTTTACGCTTGACAACGGCATCTTCAAAAGTGTCCCTCATTGTCAGTCATGCACTTGGAAATGGAATGGGTCGTTTAGGCTTAATTATTTTTTGAAAGCGGAAGGAAGAAGGAAAGGGTGGAGACGATATGGGTCTGATTTTAAGCTTCCTCCTTAGTTTAAACGATTTCTTTCATCAATTTTAAAATAGACTCTTAGCTTTTATTGTTCCAGGGCAATATATTTTTTTACTTGAGGATAGCTGCTTTTTTCCTCAATATCTTTGTGTGGGACAGCCACCCAATCAAAGTTCATGAGAGGTGAGAAAAAAGTCCATAGCTTCCCCAATTTCATTAGACTCCCCGGAAGTGGACACTTTTCATTTAATTTTACCTGTGTAAAGGCCATTTTGTTTCGGGATGGAAGATGCATTAGAAGGGAATTATGCTTTCCAGGGAATTGAATGGGAAATTGAGAGGCTTCCTCCCTCCTCACTAATAACTGTAATGGAGTGTGTGGTTTCGCTAAAATCATTCCATGTGAGCACTTTTTTCCTAAAAAAGTATTTAAAGCCCACGGAACGCACGCTCTCTTGCATGGGAATTGCATTTGCATCGAGCAGAAAATACATGCTACAGATGGGCGGTGATAAGTTTGTGATATTAGTGTTGCGTTCCCACCAAACCTTTGAGGAATTCACAATAGATCATCCATCCTACCTCACTACTCTAATATCTAATAATCAATTAGGAGTTGGGGAAGGCAGTTCCCCGGAATTAAATCAAAGAAGAGGTAAAGTTAGAATCATGAAGCATCAGTGGAAAATGTCTCAGACTACGGTCGGAAGCCAGCTGAGGCAATTACTGAGCTCGCGGGAAGTCATCCAAACACCTTCTCCGCCTCTCCTCAATTTACAAACTCACTGTCGATTTTTGTAGGTTCTAGCTCACTCATCGAAAATAAACACTGCTAAACACACGCTCTGTGGAAGAGACTGCGTTCTTCATCTCCGAAAAGCTGAAAGGAAATCCAAAATCACCGTGAATTTTTTTCCGCTGCGACAACCCCGCCAAAATTACTTTTCCTCTTCCTAATAACCCAAAAATTGGATTCACCTTAAGTTGCCCAATTCGAGATACTACGTATGGAGAAAGGAGACGGAGGGAGTGGAAGATGGGGAAGAGTGCACCTCACTCACTCACAGAACCAACCTCCATTACGTATCAAGCCATTTCCCTGGTTAGAGGTTTACTCATCTTACATTTCCCATTCGCTTTCCTACTTGTTTCCCGCATTATCATAAACTTTGGAG
>JAHZNH010001747.1:0-10627 GCA_027744355.1 Tyrannoseira gladiata | reverse complement strand
TAAGGGGAATGAATGGGGGACGGTAGACACATTTCCAAGTTGACTTGAAGTGTTATGACATGCCATACATGAATGAGGTACGTATTTAGGTACGTGGGGAAAAAGTGGCGGTGGCGGAAACGAGGTACTTTTCCCGAATCTAACAAGCTGCTCTAAACTTTTCTCCGAAGCTTTTCACCATTCCCCCCGATCATTCCGAATTCAGCGTGGTACGGAAGAATAAGTAGTTTTTTGGGAGGAAATGAGAACACGATCTGCTAACTCATGATGTGAATGCAGACCGGACTTAATAGAAAGGTGAAAATTAGGTAGGTGAGTGGGTGGGAATAGTAGTCGTGTCGTGGATGAGGATGATGAAGATGTCGATGATGGAAAAGTCGTTCAGTCATTCACTAGTCCAGAATCTAATATTTGCCGTATCCTTCGGAAGTTGAAGTTTCCCAAGGCGGGGGTGGAAGAACAATATCGAAAATTTGAATGGATGAATATTTTTGAATGCCATCCAGAGCAATTCCGATCCGATTAGGTAGTAATCTCCTAGTAAATTTTCAGAGTGTCCGCTTAAAATGATGGTACCTGTGAAAAAGCAATCGCAATTTCATCAAAGTTCTTGAGAATTGTTATCTTTCAGAAGAATTGCCAGTTGGCCTGGTGAAAAGGTCTTTAAGTTGGTGAGGAGTCATCACTTAACTTTTTCGCATTCTGAATGAAAAAGCATCTCCATAACAATCCGGAGTCAGGAGAATAATGGAATGGCATGGCACCTGTGAAAAATGTTCTGGGGCGATAAAGATAATCGCATACTATGGCATTCTTCTTCTTCTTCTCGGGGAAACTAAGTATGTCAACCACAACGCAAGACGGGGAAAAACCGCACAACACAGACTCCGCCATCCAAATGCAAAGCAGTGCAGTACAATGTCAAGGTGGTCCATTGTTGCTCTGTCGAGGTAATCCAATAAGAGCACTGGAGGATAAAAATAGCCCACTTATCCTTCAGCAAAGTGAATGCGGAGCCTTTATCTTTTCTTTTCAAACCGTGGACCACTTTTTCAGGAAAGGGAATACCATACGCTACCATTCACCACGTTATTATTCCGGCTCATAGCCATTTCACTACAATACCCGTACCAAAATGCTGAACGTATTTTCCTACATTTTATGCTTAAAATCCTTGAAGAGCATTCCACTGCATTGGCTAAGCTAGAGTGCTTCGATATGATATGATACGATATGCGATATTCTTGGGGACTGAACTCCATAAAAACCGTAGATATAATATAGACCTTTACCTCGAAACCAGTAAAGTCTCACATTGCCCCTAGTACCTCCAGCCTTCAAGCTTCGTAAATCCGCCACAGTTCCCAACAATCTTTGATACCCCACAACCGCAAAATCCGATTTCCCGTTCTATTCTACTCCATTCATTCAATCCAAATCGAATAAGCCCATTCGTGGAGGAAGAAGAGAAAGAAAACCTGCAAAAGTTAATAGAAAAGGACAACTCACTTTCCATTCGAATCCCATCAACTTTCGCGTGGGGGAAGATACGCCACGTGTTTAATTCATCACTCCTCCAGCCAGCCAATCTAATCTTCTCGTCCATATAAAGTCACTCCGTTATCTCCATTTAAGATAGGCAAGCACATGATACAGTTGTTGTATGTCGATATACATTTTCCGCCGAATCGCGGGAGATTTTCCTCGAGGATTTTTCCTCACGTCACCTCCTGTCCAACCAAAAAACCGAACTAGGGCATATCGCATTCGGCGTGGCAGAGCAAGTAGCAAATTTCAATACATATTTACTGATCTGATACCTTTCCGGTCGTCTCATTCATTTTCCCAGCCTCTGAAAGGATTTCTCCCGAATGAATAGGAAATATCCTCGGGGGCAACTCCAGAATTTATAAATAGGCAGAGTGAGCTGAATCGAATCGAGTTGAGCTGAGCTGACTGAGTAGAGTCGGAACATTCAAAAGTAAAAAAGCTCGCAAAGATCTTCTACAATAGTGCTCCTGGTGTCTGGTGGGGGATCAAGAGTAGGAGAAGGGGCTTTTCACTTTTAATCAAAATGGTTGTTGTTCCCTGCAAATCCTCAGAAAATCATGAGTCTATTTCGTGCGCTAATCTATCTAAAGAATGTATAATTAACCGTGGACTCGACTCGAATCCGCTCCATTCCACACTGGGATCTACCTTTTCTGTCTCTCTTCGAATTTGAACGAGTTCTCCCGTTAGTTCCATGAGAACCGAGAGACCTTAAGACCGGCTTTACTTTCTGCTTCCAGTTCTTAAAATACCGGCCACACTATTCCAACTTGAAACCACCCAATTTCCCTATTCCAGTCCAGGTCAGGATTAAAAGCTGGGTCAGAGGAGCGGAGCAGATCCTCAGCAGCAGCTGGGCTGGGGCAATTATAGTTTTGACTAAAAGTAAAAACTACCACCCAAAATTATTGTGATTACTTGTTCCGGCAACCTGCAGCCCCAACCTTATTAAGCCCCGGCAACCTTACAACTCGGATCTGAATTTCAACCTCCAAAATAAACATGGAAAGGTCACATTAGAGTGGAATCACAATTGTGCTGAAAGATATATGGACAGAAAAAAAGTACATCCTTGTAAAATAGTCTTCACTCCCGGGCAGATTTTTTTTATTGCAGTTTCTGAGCTTGAGACTGAGCTTCTCCTTGTGTATCTTCGCATTTACCCAAAACTCGAAACTTTTTTTTCGGGGTGGTGAAGAATGAATAGGTGAATAAGAGATTTGCTTGTTTTCTTCCCCGAGTACAAATGGAAATGAGCTTAGTTATGTTTTCCATCTTTCCATCCTTTCTTGAAATCCACACCGCAGCACACCACACCGTGGCGTGGTGATTACCGAGGTGCGATTTTCATGTTTCTTCTGCTGGAACAACTTTTCATTTCATATTTGCATACGGCGTCCTCACCATCATCACAACAACCAACAGAACCAGAACCACTGCTCCTTTTCATATTTCATTATTATGCGAAGCCAAGGAAAACTTACTTACTTACGGTTGTGATTTGTCCCGTCCCATATCTCCTGCTTTTCTGGAGAGGACGAGTACTAAGCGGCTTTTGTTATTATTTCGATTTATACCCGAGCCCTTGCTCACTACGAGAGCAGAACCTTGGATGATGAGATGTGATATGATAAATATGATACGACCATATTTTTTCGCTGCGATACAATATGCAAAATCCCATGTGTTTCTCTGCCTCTGCTCCTTATCGTAAAAGATTACTGGCGTCTTTATTTCCCGAGATTGGAAAACTCCACGCCACACTCTCAGTCAGGCCACGTCATCTCCTACCAAACCACATCCACAACTTCCTTTTTCTTTCCGCAAATCTGGAGCTGGATTTTCATCGGGGCTTAAGATCTCCCCGTTCTAATGCAGGAAAATTATGTACTTTCTTTCTCACGAGTTGCGTTGACACATCAGCATCAGAACCTAAGCAGGAGGAACTTTTTCTTCTCATGTTCCATTTCACCTTCTGTTCTCATTTCCAGAAATAGTAAGAGAAAGTAGGAACTGGTTCATTTCATTGCATTTCATCTTGGACCTGGTCTGGTTCAGTTGGTTTCTGAGAGGAAAAGTTTTCCTCATTTTTGTGCAAACGTCATTAATATCTAATAAGTTCTCAAACACTTTTCTCCACATTTCATTAATTTCATGCGCGGAAACTCCCGCATGAATCCATTTAAGCAGATTTCACCTTCTCCCACTTGCTCTACTAATCCTGCAATGCTATAAAATACTTGCACTGGCCTTCCATTCACTTTATTCCTACTTATATTGCCCCACGCCAAGCAAGTTTCCTCCTGTTTTTTCTTGAAATCATTTCATTTCACTTCATTCCATTTCAATTCTAATCCATTTCCTCCTCTTCCGTCACTCCGCTTCACTTCATCCATCCACGAGCTCAATCATTACGCAAGAGGGTCGTTCAGATTTGCAATTTGGATTTCGTATTACGTAACCCTTTCTAATGCCCGAATGCCTGGAGGAGCTCACTTTCCTCAGAAAACAGCTCCGGCTCCAGCTCACTGATTTCCATTTTCATTGGAAAGTTTTTTTCTTTGTCTTTTTTCACCTCTTGAAAAATCCCTTCCCCAGAAAAAAAATTGTTTCTTTCGGCCTTGGCTTCATTTGAGAATTACGACTTGAGTTGATTCGTTTGGATTTTTTATAGCCCGGATTTGCATTGCATTACAATGGCATGTGTTGTGCCCATTTTGTGCATCCATCATCTCAAGCTCGCGCGAGTTATTGCTATAATGCACTGAGCGAGTGGGTATTATTATTTTGACTGCCCGGATTTGCATTGCACTACAATGGCATGTGTTGTGCCCATTTTGTGCATCCATCATCTCAAGCTCGCGCGAGTTATTGCTATAATGCACTGAGCGAGTGGGTATTATTATTTTGACTCAGGGAAACTGGAAGTAATGTTTTCAAGGTGCTGTAAAGGAAAATTTAAGCTTCCTCTGGGAAATCCTTTAGCTCATACTTTTCCCTTCAAAACCACGCATACGAATGGGTAGCTTACACCATTCAAAATTGAAAGTCAGGTTTAGAGCTTTATTTTATGACCCGCTTCTACAAAACGGAAGATGGAATTCGAAATGAATGAATGAATGCGATGATCGAGGTGCAAATGCGAGGGTAGTGTTAGAGCCTTAGCGTTTTTCCCTCCTTTTCCATTTCCATTAAAAACTTTGCATTAAAAAGCATGATGCGATCATGCTCCTAAGTACACAAACACAATGCTCCACTCCACCTCCAGCTCAACCCTGGTCCTTGGTTCTCGTCCTTGTTTTCTCAAGACAATGTACAATGTATTCCACTTAAGTAATCCCCTTCAACAAGTTCCCAACTTTAAGGCTATGCTGTCACTTCATTTTCTTTAGGAAAGTTCCTTAAATTCGTTGTGCAATCACAATCACACTCACTCACCCACTTTCCCCGAAAATGGACCTCCCTCCAGTCACCCTCATTTATTTTCTGGAGCAAGTTTCCAGTTCCTGGTCACAACACGAGCTCCAACTATAAGATAAACTAGAGATGGAATGAAATCCTCACTTTTTTCTGTTTACTCACCTCCATCCATCCCCTTGGGGTTTGGCCCGGTTCGGTTCTCACTTTAAAAATGCGACATGGATAAGGTATCATGATCATCATATCACGGGGACGTACTCCTGCTCCAATTTATTTTTCTCCAGTGATGCTGCTCTATTGCGCTGAGCTGTTCTGTTGTATCATTTATTTCTTGCAACCTGTGACATCCTCCCCTGAATCCATACCTAATTCGGGGAATTGAATTGAATCGTAAACTCAATCCCCCTCCTGTCTCCCATTTTTTATATTCCTCCACGAATCCAAGATGACTATAGCTCGAGACATTCGACTTGGTTCATGGTTTCTGGTGACATTTTATGGCATAAGAAATGTCAGCTGTCCAATCGAAACAACACCGTCATAAATAAGCTATTGGCATCGGCATCGCTGTTGGTGATGGTGATACACCTATAAAAAATAGTGGGGATCCTTCACGGCATCCTGTCCCGATCCTATCATTGCTCAGACAGAACTAAACTGATCGGATCTGATCCGATCCGATCTGGCTCAGTCTGGCCTGGCGTGGTACCTAAATAACTGCGTACTTATGCTCAGACTTTTTTACATGTCACGTCAGTCATTTTACGTTCGCTAGCTCCATCCCATCCACGCGCAGTCACTTTTATGACTTTGCATTCCTATAAAAAATCTATTCCCATAAAACACAATCCCTCTCCTTCGCATTCATATATTTTTTATTGCTGATCTTCATCGCTCCCCCGTGATAGTGAGCGGTTGTTAGGGAAGTGTCATCACATCGGATCGAATAGGAATCGCATCGCTTTCACCAGCAAAATACTTGCTTTCTCCCTGGTTTTATCCTCCCTCGCGCGCCCCTTCCTCTCCTTAAAATTGCGGGACACAAATCAAACGAAATGTTTCTCTTCCCCTTGGCGGGACACTGCATTAAATATTCGGAGGGAGAAGATGGAGGGGCCACACCTTTATCGCAATTTCCTGTGCTCACTTTATTCCATCCAAACTAGATATAATGCAGTTCTTCCTTTGACGTGGCATGGCATGGTATCGCACGACATGGTTTTTTCCATGGCATCAGGCATCTACTAAGTTTCGGTGGTGTTTGGTGTTGGTCTCCTCCAGGTACCTGCGATTTTTACATGTTTCCCGCACAATATGAAATTGCCTTATTTTATTCCGCCACCACATGTTCCCAAAGTTGTTCGATCCTAAAAGGAAGAGTCCCATCCCATTGTCAGGGAGATTGCTGAAGCTCAGCTCCTGCACGGGATCATTTCCTTTCTACCTGGAACCTACATGCGAGACCATGAGAATATTTCGTGTCAGGGGGAGTAAAATCCATGGATGGCGAAAAATTGATACCGCCCGCCCTGGTTTCGCCTTATTGTAATGCAATCATTTCCATTTGTGCATGTAATATATTAGACAACGACTACAACAAACAATATAGTACACTCTTTATGCTGCAGTGTGTTGTGCTTGTATATTGTCTGTAGTCTGTGGTTTTCCATCGTTTCGGTTTCGGCTTCGCCCATTTCCCCAATAATAAAAAACAAGAACACCAGGAGCCGGGGAAGCAGCACCCTCGAAATTGAATGGATTATTGGGAAAAAATATACACGCAAGAGGACCTTAAACCCATCCATTCCATTATAAGATGGAGGATCCGATTGAGGCAGGAATATCTCTCCCATCTCATCCCATTCCAATCCGAATGTCTTCTTTTCCTCCTCTTCCCAAAACAAATATATGTATACTAATGCAATTTGGAAAAATGGGGGAATTGGATGCTCACTCAAAGACTCGACTCAGAGTGAAATAGATTTCCTCTTGAACAAAAAACCTTTCCTCGAGTGGAAATAAAAATCTCTGGGTTTTTTACACCATTCCACTTCCCCACTCCACTATTTTTTTTATATTCGGGGAAGAGGGAAAACAATTTCATGTGAATAAAGTAAGTCCATAGGTTGAGGCTGGATTGGGTTGGGGTGGAGATGCGTAGAAAATTAAAGAGAGCTAGTTCTCAGCATCTCAATTGGTGGAGCCCTAGCTCCTCTGAGCCATATCACGTGGTTCCCACTGACTGAGTGAGAGCAGGAAAAATATAGTGGAGCCATTGTTTTCTCGGGAAAATCAGTACTCGTTTTTTCTGGATAATCATTATTCAATTTATTTTGTATTAGTGGGGAGCACCACCATCATCATCATCTTCATGAGCACTTGCAGCACACGCTGGAGAAGTAGTAACAAAACAAGAGCAAGTAGCACTCTTTATCTTCCTTTCCTCCCTAATAGAATCTCTTTTAAACACATTATCTATTTGGATTGAGAGCACGAGCGAGCACGGCATGGGAAAAAATGGATTGGATCGAATTGGATTGGATTGGATTGAATTGAGTTTAATGCAATCGCTACGCTGCGAACCTGTACCTAAGTACACCTACCTAAATACGGTGGTGGTGCCGCATGGAGCGAAACAAGATGAGTTGATATAGGCCCATATTTCCATTATGGCTGTCTGCACCTCACCTCCAACCCACTCGACTCCAATTTTTTTCCTCAACATTTTTAAAAGCAGCAGCAGAGCAGAACAGATTCGAGCTCGAAACAGAACAGAATCGACGAATTGGGTGAGCTGGCTGGAAACTGGGAAATGGCGAGTGAGAAAAAAATACTGAACCTCTGAATCTTATCTATTGGATTTGTGAAGTCCCAGCCACATCACATAATCATCTATCATCACCACCACATCCTATCAGGATTTGACCTGGGAAATTAATTGGAGGTGCTTCAAACCTCTCCAGATTGCGAAATTCGAGAGCCCCATGCGTGGGACCGGTTCTTGTTGTTGTTGTTGTTGCCACTGTAGTTGAAGTGTGGACTGAATGAGCTCGGAAAATTTTGAGGAGGATGCAAAATAAAAAAAACAATCTCAGCTCAGCAGAATGCACTATCTTGTCTTTGGAAAAAAAATATATTGTGGGAAATCTTCCACTTCACTCCAGCTTCCGCTTCGAGCTGGAGAGAATCAATATTACTTATGTATGTCGTGTCGAATTTTTTTATGAGTGGTGGTGGTGCTGATGCTGCGCTGATGATGATAACCCTAGCCAAGCCGTTTCGCACACCTGGCCCGGGGAACAATAGATAGATTTTTTCTCCACCCCGAGTTTTTCACCCTTGTGAAGGAACCACGTCCTCGAAATTAAATTGAAAGTTGTTGCGTAAGGAAATACGAAGTGTGGTTTCACCTGGCACGGATTCGATTTGGAGGGGAACATTCGCTCCCTGCGTGATCCAATCCAATATCATTACGTAGTTAAAGTACTTATTACCACTGGCACTACTACTCGCAAGAGCACAGAGGATGAAGGGGAACCTTATTCACGAGTGTGGTCCATTAAAAAACACAATTTTTCAGGAGAGCAGATAAGCACGCGCAAAATGAAATGAATGATCTGACTTGAAAACTGACGTGCTTTTCTTTATGGAGTCAAGCTTCTTCCCTGTTGTCGTCATTAGTTTTACCTTTTCTATTTCTGGAATCAGGAAGGCGAAAATAAATATTTCGCAGAATAAGTGGAAGGGATGAGCCTGGATAAGATGGTGGTTTGGATTTTGGATTGAGTTCTGGTTCTGGATCCAGAAAACTGTGAAAGATGAGGAGGGACGTTGTTTCGTAAATTATGGAGCTGCTCCTGAGTAAATGAATCCGTCGTAAATAAACTAGCGATATACTTTTTGATCTCGAGTTTCATGCTCAGTTGACTCTGACTCCTTCCTGGGCTCTATAGTGTAACTTACCCAGGTACTCCCGCTTTTAGCCTTAGGTTGGGACTTGGACGCACACGTGATGGACTGGATGGAATGGAGACGTTAGGTTAGGTGGAAGAACTTGAGCTAGTAGAGTGAAGAAAAACTGATACTACTCCAGTTCCAAGGCTTCTCCCTGTTTCTCCAGATTCTATTCGGGATGTAAGCTTCCGTGGGCGAGATCGTGAACGTGTCTAGAGGACCCACCTAGATCTTCCGTGATGCCACGGTTGATTTGATCGTGATGCTGTGATGGCGACAAGATTATAATGATGGGGTAATGAGTGGTATAGCTGTGGTTCGGTTCCGTCCTTATGCTCTGGTCTGGTTTTGGTTTGAACGCCTCCGGCCAGGTAGAATTAGATACGTCTTCCAGGGAAAACACAACTATTTCCAGTGAACTGAACTGAAATGAAGGAAGCAGCACTGGAAGAAGGAATCGGGAGAGATAGATGGGTAGAGTGTGAAAATATATATTGCAACATGAACTTCAAGAGGATGGATGGGCTCGGAATTGGATTTTTTTTGGATTCAAGCTCCCAGCTCGCTCGTTGAGTATGCTGGTGGGAAGGAGGAATGAATGATGATAAATGTTCCGCGCGAGTGCAACTACAATATGAGCCGTATAGTTTATATGTGATGCCACATTTACTCCCTCTTGGAGAAGATGAGAAATTACGGGTTTCCACTTCATCAGAGTAAATATCCCGGACATGTCTTTCTTTCCAAAGGAGGAAGGAAGGCAGTTTAGTTGATGATGGTGCAAGGGAGAAATAAAGTCTGAGAGAATGAACATGATTCATAATTTTGCATTTTGAGCAAGGAGCATAAGTCTTTCCGCACTTAATAATAATTTACAGGGCATGGACTAAGGAGCTTCCGTATTTCCATCCTGGGAGGATTTTTTGTAGGTGTTGTGTTGCGTAAAGCTCCAAGCTTAAGAGTGGGCACGGGAAAAATAAGGTAGTGTAACCTTTTAATGACGTAGCTGGAAGAGCTAAATCAAATGTTGAATTTTAACAAGTAAAAACCCGTTCGTTCTTTTTTCTTACAGCCAGAGAATTTCCTATCAAAACAGATAAAGGTTTCATCAATTTTACATTTTATAAGTTGACATAAAATACCATGAAAGGCATGAAAGGGATTAGAAAAACGTTTAAGCACATCCTGCATGTAGTCACCAGAACAGTAATTTGCATTCTTTCCATGACCCAAAAAACGATATTTTCTATTGGAATTTGAGACGATTTGATTTGATGCATCGATTGCATTGGTTGGGAGTAGTAGTACGCAGTTACGTACAGACAGACAAACAGATACGTAGTACACATCCTTAAGGTAGGGTCTAGCTGGAAAATAAAGAAGGAAGGATCATATTGCTCCACTTCACTTCACGATTAATAGAAGTTGAGATTTAACAATAAGTAATGTGGTTATAAGTCGGTGGACGCGAGTTGCTCGTAAATTTTCGTTTAATTTTTTTGCGCCATCCTCTCCGCCATAGATTAGTTCAGGTTCTGGTCCTGCCTCGTTTCGTTGGAAAGGGAGTAGCATGAATATAGGGGAAGTGATACGAGTTTGTTGGTGAGTTGAGCCGTGGAGCAAAATGTAATTTTTTTTGGAGGATGATGAATGCGAAAATTTTTTTCTTGGTGGGAGATGTGAAGAGCAGGATAGTAATTGG
>JAHZNH010001746.1:0-15509 GCA_027744355.1 Tyrannoseira gladiata | reverse complement strand
ACATTGATGATTGCGATAATGACTGAACAACCCAATCCAAGGCAAGGTTTCCTTCTCATGGGAGCATGAGCACCAAGCCAAAGTCTCCTCAGCCGAAAGTACTAACTTATTGCACTTTTTTTTGCGCAATCACTTACTTATTCCTGTTCACGTAATACAATACAATCTCATGCAGAAAAAAACTCTTCAGAGATTCGTTCCCTCCTTCCTTCAATCGAGTCAGTCTCAAGAGTCAAGAGTGAGGTGCGGTAAATGCATTAGCTAACTTCTATTTAGTTGGTAACTAAGTAATCCATCCATCCATCCTGCGATCATTGCGAGAAATTACCACCACCACAACCACCGCCACGATTATTATTATCATGGGGAGCAAGAAAGAAGGATATTCAGCGAGTTTTTTTTCGAGCGATAACTATTTACTTGTATGCTGATTCCTTCCACTTCCGCCTACACTTTGCCATTCAATTCAATTCAAATGCATGCACAAAAAATCAAGTTGAGCGAAGAGCGATATTGGGGCTGTCCATATCAAACGTTGGACAAAAGGGTGGGTGGGGGGTTAAGGCGTTGCGTGACAGGTAATGTTCCATACACCCTATCCTATAATGTATAAAGACGTGAGAAAGGGGGCGGGGGTCTGAAAAACCCCGAAGCTTGCGTGACGTTTGATGTGGACAGCCCCAGTAACGAGTGAGCTTCTGGTACGCACGCGGTAAGGCGATGGCATGGGTAGTTGCCACTGCATAACAAAGTATGCAATATTATTTCTGAAGATTTGTCTCTCGTATTTTCCGTGCCTATTCAAATGAAAGTTTTTTTTCCTGACTCCTTCCTATCGATTTCCACACAAAATGAGCTTGAGGCTTGAGCATGCAGATGTACTCGAGCGAAGGTTATGAATCGTAAACAAATATCTAACCTGAGCATTTTTTCATCCTGGTGATGCGGTGGAGATAATGAGCGAAGACATGACAAATTTCCAATATGATAAGTATTTAGTAGCTCTGAGAAATAGACTCGATCCTCTTGTTTCCCCTCTCACCTCTTGAAGTGTTTGCTCGATCCATTCGTATCGAATCATGAGGAGGAAGATGATGGTGATCTGATGATCAGAGAAAACACTATAGAGTTAATGGCACGAATGTATGCACCCAACCAAACCCAAGTGGAGCCGAGGTCATTGTTGAACGGACGGAGTCGTGACGGTGACGGATCGCTAAATAGTCCGTCCATTCATTCAGTCATCCAACGATTCTCTCTCAGTTCCTTTCCCGAGTATCATCTTCGATATTCTTCATGAAGTTTGGAGTTTGGTTGGGCTCGCTCAAGGTCGTTTGGAAGTCGAATGAGAAGCCCGCAGTCGCAATTTTTGGGGAGAATGGAAGCCTGTAAACAATCAATGGAGGATTAATCATTAAAAATTCATGATTGCTTTGGCATACTCGATATTGCGTAATGAGAGATCTTTAAGTTGGGGTCTCGGTCTCCCATAAAATTTCTAAAAGTATGGTGGAGCAGGATCCCTCCTTGGAAATATGTATTCCCTTTCGAATCAGCTGTATTGTTAGGATCTGGCAGACAATCTAATGAGAGGTAATAAGGAAAAAAGTGAGTCGAAAGACGGGTTCAACTTTTTCACTTCATGAGACGGTCACGGACGATTGTCCCACTGGCCGGCGTCGGAGTTCCCCATTCTAAACCCAGTTGTACGCTCAAACCCCGAGTATTCATTTTATTGCCTTATTAAGGAATCTGTGGAGAGCAAAACAAATTATAATAGGCATTTATTTTAGAATTTCCTTCCATGAACCCGTCTCAATCTCATTCTAACTCCGCGTGTAATAAACCCAGTCAGAGACCTTGAATATGCCCATGCGAAGAAACATCAACATCAACACCAACCGTGTTCCATTTGCATTTGCCCTTTAAAAATGTCAGCTGTTCTTGTTCCGACGAAGCGCACGACGCAGATAAAAAAGTCAAGTCAGATTTGTATTTTCCACTCACAATGCAATCATATCACGACGACCCTGATCAATAACATTCCCGATTTCGCGTAATACATAATCCGTCCAATGAAAAGAGGGGACATTTTTCCAAAGATTTTTTTCCCCGTAGTTGAGTAAACAAAGTGGATTTAAAGACCGAAAGGTCACCCAGCATCACCTCGCCTCAAAATTTAAATCACTGTCGGCACGACTCAACTCAATTCAAGTGGATGATGACGTAGTTAGTCACTCGTCTCGCTCCAGGAGACGAGAATAAAAGCTGACTTTTCTCTTAAAAAAGATTCCTTCAATAAGAAGAGCTGCTGAGTCGACAAAAATAAAAATAAAAACACATGGACTTTACCTACTTCTCATCATCCTCATCCAATCCATTTTTTGTGGGAGCTTGTGTACATAACACACAGATTACGTAAATAAGAAAGCGATTCAATCACACCGAATACCTACTGAATGAATTCAGTCGGGGAATCAGCGAAGGACATTCATTGTGTCTGGTCCAGTCCGATCCACAGACGAACGAGCAAACCATTAAACCAATTCGCGATATATGTAGATCAGTTTGGACTGGAGATGGAGATGATCCCATCCCAATTCCCAGACGAGGTGCGTGCATTTCATTTGCTGGAAGACTAATATCCAAAAAGTATACAGATTTGATTACTTATGCGGGCACAAGTAGTGTCCACATAATGCACGCATAAGGTTCGAGTATTTTGACTGGACTAATCATCTCCCCAAATAGACTTTTCCCATCCCTTTAGAAAGGATTAGAGAACGAGAGGAGAATTTGCACTTGTGTTCTTGCTGCATTTTTCGCACAAGGTATATACATGAAATTGCCCTTAAATACCTACTTGGAATGGACTAAACTGACAAGCTCGAGCCCAATGGATTTTTGTCCATGGAACTGCACAAAAAAACGTTTCGCATTTCTTACGAGTTTTTATGAGCTTTGCTCTCCTAGGAATATGTTGGAGTTTCGAGGAGTTTAGCAGACTGAAATTAATCATATACCTCAGTACTTAATCTGAACGAGTGAGTCTCGTGTTTGCTGCATTTTACACAAGGGCAGAAGGTAAATAAAAAAAGATAAATACGCATGGAAAATGCTTTGAGGAGTAAGTTCTCATCTTCTCATCGCCACAACTTGCAGTCGTGATATGCGAGCTTTGATCATGATCCTTGTTAAATCATCAATCAGCGTAATGAGAAATGTTTTCGTTCTGCTGCAGTCTCACAATTTCTGCAATTTGTGAGTGTAGAAGTGAGAAGGCTGCTCCACGTTTTTCCGCAACCTTGCGAACTCTACATATGAAATTGCATTGGGGGTTTGGGATTGAGCTCTAAGCTCATTTTTTGGGTAGAAAACTACTTATATCTATCTACCTCGAGGAATCTCCTTACATTTATGGCCTGCTTTAATTGCTACAAGATATCATTTAATTTTAATGGGAAGTTTCAACTTGTAGTAGTAGTATGTAAACGACGATATCGAGTAAATGATCTGGCTAATTGTGCCTTGGCTCAATAATGCAACCCACCGCAACGCAATGCACTTTCAGTCTTTGGGGCATTGGTGAAGGTCACAGTTCCTGATATGATATGGAATGAAAATGATTGCGCCAAAGCTGGACGCCACTTACTTATTCCTTTTCACTTGCGACGAAATCGTGATGGAGCGAGCGGGGAACTGAATTAGCCGGTGTGTTATTTTTGGGGTAGATAAGGGCACAATTGAAGTAAGCCAAGAGTAGAAAACTATGGAACGAGACGAAGATGAGGTGATGACCTGTTCACATCAAACGTCACGCAAATTTCGGGATTTTTTTCACCCCAACTCCCCTTGTACATTATAGGATAGGGTAGATGGAGCAGTAAGTGTCACGCAAAGCCACCACCCACCCACTCTTTTGTGAAACGTTTGATATGGACAGCCCCTGAGATGTGATGAGACGGGATAATTGTTTTCGCATTTTTTTCCTGGTTTCGTCCATCCAACAACAACACAGCACAACAAAATCTGTGTGATGAGAGCGAGTGCTTTGGTTTGGTTATGGTGCGCGAACAGGGAATTCTTCGAGCGTCAACATGCGTTTCGTAAGCGAGCGAGCGAGCGAGGTTTTGCGGCAATTCCTCCAGAAAAAAAAAAAACTTGCGCATTGGATGGGATTTGCATTTGGACTTGGACTGCACTGGACTGGGATCTTTAATTATGCTGTGGTGTGGTTAGGCTCTGAGAAAAAAAGTAGTTATCTTATCGTACCTCCGTATCGTGAAGTGAGTATACTTAGCTGCGGATTTTACTTTTATTATTGGAATGATGATGATGATGATGATGAGGATACATATGTGCGATGATGTTCTCAGTGACCTTGGCGAGAATTTTTCGGTGAAAAAAATAAATACAGATACGAGTCCAGCGAACGCTTCAGTGCTGGGAAAACATTTTTTTTTTCGTTGTTCGATCCTCGAGTCGAGTTGTTCGTGCGTATGGTCAGGGTCAGGATGAGGGAGGAGGAAGATGAAGAAGAAGATCCATCCACGTCATTTACAACTGCAGACAAGTAATTAGATTACAATCCTGAATTTAGTCGTGGGTTCGGTCCGTGATTTCGTTGCGGAGTCCACTCACGTCCTCATAAATGGCGTGCTCCCTCAGTTCAATTATAAATTCTTGATGGTTCGATCCATTCACCGCCCCCCGGAAAAACTCTGCTGGGATGTAGAGGAGGAGGCATAATGCAATATTGAATGCACTCACCAAAAATATATATTGGTTCTCCGGGATCGAGCCCCCAAAATCCTGAAGAAAGACCCGCAGCGATGAGCTGAAATGGTTTTGTGGTTCAGTTTTTTTATTTGCTCATGAATGCTTCCTCTTTCCTTTGAAGCCTCAAAAATTAGAGTATTGCAATCCCATCCCATCCCAAACCCCTCCCCCACTTTTGAAATCTATTCCGGCCAAAAAAAAGTAGGTAAGTCAGGCAGGCAATTTCATGCTTCAATTATTCCTTGAAATTGAAGCAAAGGACTTGACTCGATCATGTCAGAGGAAAACAACATAAATAGCTTAATGGATCAGACCTGGTTTTATTTACTCGAGTGATTTTTGCATAAAAAATGAGCAAATGGCAGATTAGCCATGCATGCATGACGTGACATAAGGAACTGATATTTTGAATGGATGCAATCGAAGGATTATAATCAATGATGTAGGGAAACTCGCGAAAAGAATTTGCAGTAACTTCACTTGGTTGGCTTCCTCCTGATACCTCCTGCTGAAGAAGAAGAAGAATAGGCACATTGTAAATGCTTTTTGTGCTCATGCCTTACTTAATATGCGTGGAGGAAGATGGAGGATGAGGAACAAGGTATGTATCACAAAGGATGGATGGATTTCGATGAGATCATTATGATCGCATTAAATACAAGTTGACAAGTTCGACTGGCTGGGATCAATCTGTTTTCTCGAAATGGAGGAAGTCAATACAAATACCCAATTTAGCTCATTATATGCTAAACAGTCCAGAAACAGAAAAAGGAACGAATGGCATCATTCTTCTGCTCAGCGGTTTCAGTTCTCTTTCCTGATTCAGGTAAAGGTACTTTACCAGGATGATGGAAAGGATGGATTTCATAAAGCTGTCGCTCACACCACGAGTGAGTGAGTGCATTATAAGTGCTTAACCCAATTCTTTTTTTTTTTATTGAAGATCAAGTGAGACGAATAAAGAGGAGCAGAAAATTTCCCTTCTCTGGCTGAATGTTTCCCCCTTCGTGCGCAGAAGGAACGAGCGATAGGAGTCCAGACAGGCAGAATTCAGACATCGCGAGCAATAAAAAAATCCGCCTGGCGAATTAAGCCAGCCAATTCTGGGAAGCACTTTCGGATTGAGTTTCACTTCCTCACTAAAAAAATAATAATAATGAGATGATGAGGGTTGATTATGATTATGATTCCTCTCCTTCTGGAAATTTGTCCTCTTCCCAAGAAGAGAGAAGGAGCTAGAACACTTGGCCCGCAAATATTACTACTCAAGCATTACCTTATTTATTCAAGTTACACAACTTTTTTTTCGCAGTTGGAAGGCATTTCAGAGGTCGTAAAATATAATGTCATTTGCCATTATCCTCCTCGAGGAAAAAAGAAATATATATGCTGAGCTAAGTACTTATTTACTCCTTGGAAGAATCCAGGCATGGAAGTCGTAAAAAAAGATCGTATACCTAAATTAAGTTCCATTATGCGAAAGCCCCAACCCATTAAGTTAAAGAGCGGGATGGGGTTCGGGGTCAGGGAAATAAAGGGGCATTCAAATTAAGTAGATATGTTAAAATCCTTTTCTATGGAGTGAGGAGGCAGCTGCGGGAATTGTCACGTAGTCAGCCTGTGTGTGCCTCATCACCATAATATTAAATCATCCTCATGGAAGTCGTGAATACAGCGCCACAAAGACAGTGAGTGATATCATCAGATCAGCCATCTCCATCACAATCAGAGAAACTGATAAATATAATAATAATAATATCGAATTCGAATCGGCTTTCTTCTCGGAGCTTCCTTCATTACATAATCATTTTCTTCTCCGGTACAGTTCAATGGAATGGAATGGAATGGATCATTCTGGGTCAGATCCAGATGGGCAGAGATAGCCATCTGTCTGGAGAGAGGAAAGTTTATGCCCTTCCTTATCATCCTTACTTAAGTACCGAGAAGACGCTCTTTGTTTTGGGATGACGCATCATCATCCCATCAAAAGAATTAGATGGGCATGTCGTGCTGGATTAAGTAACTGGTTGACTTTCTGCCTGAATTTCTTCTCCATCGACTTGTGAGCTCGATTAGAAGTGAGTGGGGTGATGATGATGATGAGGAGGATGCTCACACTTTGAAACATTTGAAATGACTTTGTTTACCCTATCTTACCACGTCTGACCTCTGCCCTGAGCTGAGTTCGCGTCTTTTCGCTGACTTTTCCTCCTCCACGTTTCGGACAAATTTTAGTTTTTTGCGTCTCAGAAGCTTCTCAATCTGTATCGTAGTCAAGTACTTAGGTAAATACGTCTTCCGGAGGCATTGAACCATTTTCGAGGAGGAAGGTCGAATAATATCATGTTCATCTCACGAGTACACCGACACCGATACCGATACAAATCCAATTATTAATGAGTGGAATGGATGTAGATGCGTCCTAGATCATGGACTCGCCATGGGGCCCTGTGTCGTCATCATCATTATCTTGCAGGATGGATACGAATCGAGCATTTCAATTTTTTTTTTGCTGTTGCGAGTAACCCCAAGAGAACAGTTAAGTATTTAACAAGCTAAGATAATCATTAGCTTAATTATAATTACGTAAGGTAATTACGGATGGATCGCATCCCTATAGCTCCGCTCCTATAGCGCAGATCATGTTCGCTTCGGCATTTCATCATTACACGGTTCGACTACTCCAAATAAAAAAACGTAAGTGCACATCGAACATCGACAAATTGGGGGAACACAAGTATAAAATGCTAATGATCCTCTTAATTGTCCGTAGAACTTGAATGGAGATATGATAAGTATTATTATTTATTTACTTACTTCTACCCATTCCATTTCGAATATCTATTTCGCTTAAGCGATGATTGGGTGCAAATGGCTCGCTTGGCTCGTAAAATCCACTTATCATGTTTCACTTCGGTTTTTATGACCACTCAAAAAAAACAAGATAAGGCCCTAAGGCACTCCTAGTGCTGCATTCTCTGCTGCTGAAATGAATCATGGAAAATTGGTAGAACCTGTTCAAATATTTTCAAAAATTTAGTTGTTTATTTGCATGCATCAGCATCAGCAAATCGATCCGACGCAAGTTCAAAGCCTTCCCAATGATCATGCCTAACTTGTTAATCTGATGAATGATGGAATATGGAATGAATGGAGTCTCCTTGTTTGCTCCCCTTCCCTAAAAATAACTCGAGTGCGTGATTTGATCCTCATCAACACAAACAAATTTCGGTGGAAAGAAGCCCATGACGAAACAAAAAAGCATTTCATTTCATTTAGAGTGCAAAATTCCTCCATCTTTGGGCATCACACTCGGAGGAGAAGGGCATCGCATCGATCTTCATTCCTCCGACACAATTTCATTTTTATTGGTTCTTTACGACCCCATGAAAATGAAGTGTTTCCCCGCCTAATTCCATTCGCTTCGACATCATTTAGCACCGCATCCATCATCATCACCATCATCATCAACAACAATTGCTAGTTCATTCCCTGTCTGGTCGTTCATTTTTTTTTTTTGAAGAAATGGGACTTGCCAAGCCAAGTCTATCTAGGCTCCCAAAATATTTATGTGACTCTCCCTCCAAAAGCATACGAGTTGAGTGAGTGAGTGAATAAGTGAAATGGGTACAAAATTGCAAACTGTAAACAAGGTGTAGTTGGGTTTTATTGATGAATGGAAATTATTCCTAGTTCAACCTTGGGGGTCGACATTCACTTTGTCACATCACTGTCAAAGGAAGTAAGTCTCATTTTCTTGAGGACTTTATATGTCACATGTCGTCTGGATAAGAAATATGAGCATAATACAGTTTCCCGAGATTTGCCAATTAATCAAAAAAAATCCTTTTCAGTCGGTCATGAGGGATTTGGAAAGGCCCAGGAACAACTCCAACGAGCCATATCACATCACGATCATGTTCATAATATCCTGCTTACTTACTTCAGTTAGTCAGTCACTCAGTCCAAGTCCAACTAAATATTCCATTCAACTCAACAGCCGTTGAATGATGATTCAGTTATCGTGGCAGCGAATCGCGGAATGACCGACCAACCCACCCACCCTGCAAAATAAAACATCAACAGAGCGCCACTACGCTTGATGCAAACATTAGTAAACATTTTTCATCTTTTATTATTTTCGGATGATTACAAACTAAATGGCTGATAATTCACTGGGGTACAGTTACATATTTCGCAGTTACTTAAATACATGAACTAATTTTTTTTTGCAGATTCATGACCACCATCATCATCATCATCCTCGTGAGTGGTGAATACCTAAGCACAGAAGTGTTGTGTTCCATTCTCGCTTGATAATCACAATCACGTTTCAGTTTCAGTCGCTCCCTTATCTGTCATTCAGGATTCATTCAACTTTTTCACCTTAGTCTGGTCACTCACTCGTCGTTTGCTCGCGTGGCGTGGGGGAGTGATGATGAAAGGACTCTACTTATGCAAGCACTACCACTACCAGGCTCTAATTTTTTTAAAAATAAGCGATGTAATGTAATCACAAAATATTTATTTGGCTCAAAGGAACCAATAACTGAGCTGAGGGCAGTGACTTCAAGTTTTCAAAACATACTTGACTACTTAAATCAATTTCAACTTCCAGAGAGAATTTAAAAGACAGCGACTTGGTTTTCGAATTTGAGTCTGGTCCATACATTTGGTATTCATTCAATTGTCGTTTTTGTCCTATCAGGGAAAATTCTAAGCTTGTCAAGGGATTCGCCTTGCTTTGCAACAGAGGTTTCCTCCCATTCTTCTCACAATGCCCCATTAACCAGATCCTGCAAATCTTTTTCAGTCTGACGCCCAATCTTCCCCAAAACGCAGTCGGATGGTAAAAACTTATGCAGCCCTTGGATTTCCGAATAGGGATCAATCAACCCGATCCAATTTCTAATCAACCAACACGAAGTTATGGAAACCAGATGAAGTTTCTTTCCCTGTTTGAAGTTCTTACCACCACAGGACATTTTAAAATGCTTGCGATTTGTAGAACTTGAGCAAGTTTCAGAATTAGAATGGGAAATTCGAGCCCGCGTAGTCCCCACAAGTAGTGGACATCATCCCCATCATCATCATCGGTCATCCATCCTCGTACTCCAACTTTTCTGCCGACATTCCCCCCTATTTTTTATGGGAAGGAGTCGTAAAAAAACGTGAAAGGTGATGTGATCTGCTGTGGAGATGTCAGTTTCGACAGAAAATGAATGAAAAAATGTGAGATTGATATCTCTCTCCCCCAATTTTTTTTGCACGTTGTTTCTACTTGTTCTCCTGAACATAATCACTCTACTTATTTTGATGGACCGTTATTATTGCGAGGAGATGTAAACAATATTATATACTTATTCTCCAATAATAATGGCAGTGGTGCACTTGACACGACATGATATGATGACATGGCTGTCTGATGCATTCATGGCACAATAAAAAAATAACTTTTTTTTGTTCTTTGGGAAATCAAATAATCGAGCTCTGAAAATGAGTAAATGTAACGTGTAGCCCCAAAAATACTAGGAAAATATTCGAGCTCGCAGCCGCTCAGTGTAGCCGTGAACTGTGCAGCGCGGCGCAGGAATCTGCCAATGATCCATAAAAATACGCCGACGCCGACGTGAAGTGAAGTGCCTACATAAACAAGAGGAATTAGTATCTGGTTTAATGCTCCTTTTTTATTTACCAGTGCCATTTACAATCCGCGAATAATTCACGAGTCCTTTGTCTTCGAATAAGCATTTTTTGGGGGGATTTGGTTTGCTAAGTGGGTTCCACATTGCCCCAGATCTAGGTCTGGCATTGAGAGGCGGATGGTCTATGTCGTATTGCATTGCATTGTTGGTCTGGCCTCCCATCCGCATTCATTCATTCATTATGATCAAAGTGCATTTTCTACTCCCAAATTAATTAAAAAAGTGAGGATTTAATGCCATGTTTTGATTATTTATCTGAATTGCTGACAGCCCAAAAAAATAAAGCGACACGACAGGACAGGACAGACTCTGAGTTAAAAAAAGGATAGTTCCGCTGGCAAATGACTGAACAACAATGCGAAGCGGGGAAAATGGATGCCATGTCAGCCAGCGGAGTTGCCTCATTGTTGAAGTGGGTGCCTATTCATTTATCTGCACAACTTTCCGTGAATATGTCAGTCGTCGGTCGGTTGGTAGCGCACCACAAAAATGGAATACATATCATATCAACCTCCTTACTTTATTTCGATTATTTGGGAGATACGCCACAGTTCACATCCCAAAAGTAAAAATGGAAGTTGAATTTCGCCCCCCCCCCCAAAAAAAAGGAACAAACCAGTGGAATTTATTCAGTTGAGCACATTTTCATTCTTAAGGAAACTACTGCATTTCATCGCCGATTGCAAGTGACATCCTTCGAAATGAAAGACAATGGCCACTTCAGATTCACAATGGAGGGGATGATCTTGTGAGATCTTGATGAGAAAAGGAAGTGCATTTCGGCGAGATGACGCTTCCAAAAAGAAGAAAGCATTAAAAAATACTCGCGATTTTGGGAGCACTCAGTCACTCACTCATTCATTTTTTTTTGCATTGTTGTTGTTGTTGCATCCAATTCAATTGAAATTTTGTGCATCTATCTACCTATCCTGCAGACAATGTAGAAGTGTACAACAATGTAGAAATTGCCCCATTGAAATGGAAATGCTGAAAAGGGGCTTTGGTGTGAGGAGGAGAAGGAGAAGTACAAGTGCAAATTTGCAGTGCAACTACCAACGACTAAAAGCTGCAGAGTAGAACAAATTGAATAGGGGACAGCTAAATAGTAAGCAACAATAAACACACGGAGAAAATAATATTCTCCCCTTTAATGTGTCCATTGTTGTCCACTGGGGCTCGTTATGGCCCATGACTTCGAAAAAAATCTATGCTTACGTGTTTCATAAAAAAAGTTATGAGAATTCAGATGGAGTGACCTTTATGGCTTACGAGATGACTGCAATATAATATTGCTTCTAGACAGTGATGACCCCCATGAACGAAGATTTTTTTCCATGGAAAACCTTTCTTCAAGTTTAGCTCCCAGAGATCCACGCATAAGTTTGCATGCCGCACAAAGGCCAATATAATTCATCCAATCCAGTCCAGGCCAAGCCAATCCAGTTCTATTCCATCTTTCGAAAATGATCTTTCGGCTCACGGAAAGATGGATCTAATGACAGCATAAAACTTCTAAAGGATTTAAGTAAGCTTAATAGTACAAAAAATCGCAAGAATCCTATAATTTTTGGCAAGTATCAGCTCTCCTCTGTGAATATCTTTGAGTGGCACAATTGAAGCGAATCTCTAAAAAAATGATCCAAAAAAGTGGACAGCTGGAAAAAATGCGAATTTTTTATACGAGAATTTATCCCCCTTCCTCAGAGAATCAGAGACGTCGCATATAAGTAATACTTAAGCCATCTACAAATCATCTAGTCGTAAGTAAGTACATTCATTTGGCATTTATTTTTTTGTAAAATTCAAAAATAAAATGAATCATCGTCGTCTCCTTTTTATTGCACTCCCGCTCAATCTACCAAGTTGTGGTGTGGTGTTCAAATGAGGGAAATAAAATCTGTTCTGCATTTTACTATTACCCCTCGTCTGAGACGAGTCGTCTCCACTCGCGAATTTAACTAATTTGTGGAGAGTAAGTACCGTGTCACCTAAGTACTTTTAGTGAGCTCAACTTACTTTTCATGAGTCCTTCAGGGGAACCCTTGTCCCACGAATCAGATTCTTCATTGGCCCTCAACGCTGTTTTTTTTTGCTCGCGCTCGTGAATTCAAGGCGCTTTGTTAATAGCTTAACAGATTCATCTAGGAATGAATGCAGAAAGTTCACCCATTTTAGAATGCGATGAGTTCCCATCATGCTGCTCAAGCCCTTGCAGAAACAGAAGTTCGCAAAAAAACGTTTTGCAGACATTTTCAGGAGCAACCCACGGCAGAACTTGTGAGCTTGCCACATTAAAAAGTATTTAAGTCTGGCCAGGCCTGAATGCAAATCTCCCCCGTATTTTTTTTTTTTGTGGTTGCACATCCTCTCCTTTCTTCAGCTACTCTTCCGAACAAAGTCGTTTTTTTGTATTTGCTTCAGCCTAATCAAGATTTTAATTTGGGCTCGTCAATCACGCATAAACGATGATGATGATGATGATGATGATTCGTGTGATTAAGATTCTAATCATTTTGTAATCTGAGTTTGGAAGGAGCATTAAAAATTTTTGAAATGCAATAAGTATTCATGGGACGATGACATCATTTTCGGAAGATTAGGGCAAATGAAAAAAAACGTAATATCTATTTGGAAAGGTTAGTTGATGCCAGCCTGAGCCTGAGAGTGCAAGTGGCAAGTGCATTAAGTAATAATCTTCCCAAAAATTAAATTGCTGCGCTTATTTACTTCACTTGCTTAATGGATCATTGCAGAAAGGATTAATACACGGGGACATGATGATGACACTCAATTTGATGTACTGAATTTCGAGAACAAAGTAATAACCTACACGACGTCGACGTGATTCAAATTATTATGCGGGGGGAACCACTCCACCCCCTCCCAAAAGAAGAAGTTCAGTTTTTTTCTCAAGGGATTGCAGTCCACTGCATTGCATCAGTATTAATTTTCCGAGTGCATTAAAACGAAAATATTTTTCCCTTCATTTTTTTCCCCAAAAAATATGTACTCATTCGAAAGGGTTAATTATTCGGCTGAAAAGGGACATTCGAGTCGAGTTTTTTTCCCACAGCCCACCCCTTTTTTACTGAGGATTTGTTGCCTTGGTCTTCGAGTGCACGTAAGTGTAATGCAAGAAAAAAAAACTTTCACTGTCGTCTTATCAGCGTCCGTCTACAAAGTTAAGTGGGAGCAGGCTGAGTGAGTCGCTCGCTCGCTTGCTCATTACCTGACTCCTCGCTTCTCATGCTAATTTCGCATGAGTTATTTATGTGGCTCAATTTTGAGAACAGACATTTGGAAATGCCTATGCAAAAATGCCCTAATTTTTATCGGGGAGCTTGGTTATACTGTAAAATGAATCAAGTCAATAATACAAGTCCCGGTGTGACATTTAGCCCCAGTTAAATAATTGAAACTAAGGAGCAAATTTCCAATTCCACTTCTGAAGCATTTTTCACGGGATTGGGGAGTTGGAATTGCCAGGTGCGATGGATGAAAAACTTTCGTGGCAAAAAAATTGTCATCTATTTAGTTTAAGTTGACATCTATAAAATCACAATTAAGTATTTATCTATGACAAGAAATGTGAGCGTGAAATTAAGTTCCTATTGCCCATCCTCCCATCGCTTAAAAGAGCTCATGAATGGTGTTTCAAACACAGATGTTGAATTTGTCAAAGAAGGCCGAGTTTTTCGCTGGAATTTTTCCCACCTGTAAAAAGGCAATTGAATTGACTTTATTCTCGACCATTTTGATTTCGAAGTGCCAAATAGCGCCATAGCAAGAGCCAAGAGCCCACCTGTTGAGTAGTTCATGAAGGGAAGACGATTTAAGCAATTCCATGAAAATTATGTTGGCAAGCTTCGTGCTCCACGTTGGCCCGACCGCACATTAATTAATTTCATAGCAGTAATATATTTGTTGTCTTCAAAATACGTTTTCAGGTCCATTTTGCATTTACGGCTTAGGTGAAATGAGAAGAGTCAACAGAAAATGATGGAGTCAATCAGTAGATATCCCGCTGTTTCAGTCCAAAGCCTCGCATTTCAAATGTGCACACTTCAAACGCAACAGTTTACAAAGGCTACAAATTTACAATAAAAAACAGGAAGTGCCACCTGAGCGGCACGGGTGATGCACAAATGTGCACATTTATTATCCTCCTCAAATAGATGAGGAGAATGACGAGTTAGTTCCCTACTTTCCTTTGTGGTGGTCTGACAATGGGAGCAGAGCGAATGACATGTGCCGAGTTGGGGGCGACTGGAGGCACTGGCTAGGAGTTTTATTGCTGCAGCATTAACAAGGAAGACTCACTAGTAACTACCTCCGATTTGACCTGACATGTGATATTTTAGGTCAATTCGAGGTCGCTGATTTCGAATATGAGCACCTTTTTTCGGAGTGGGGCCATTTAATATCTCAAATGCCACCAAAAAGTATACATCACACGTGCACTTCACTACACTCCAAATCAAGTATTAAGCAAGCTTAGTAAAGTAAAGTAAAGTTCATAGTAAAGTTGGTTTTATACGGTACAATCAGCCATAATTCCATCAAAAGACTAAATATTTGAAACTGTAAAGTTGGGTTTCTTGATTTTAAATTATAAATCTAATGTGGAACACTACGGTAGAAATCTTTTATTAAATATTTGGAGCTGGTGGGATGACATACTCTGCTTAAGTCATTTTTACGAGGACTTTCATATCAACGAATGTGCAAAGGATGACAATCACTTAAAAATCTATACACATTCTTACTATAGAATGTAACAAATTAATTAATTAATCTTTTGATTGATTTACGGCTGATTGTACCGTATGAAACGAACTTTACTATGAAGCTTGCTTAATACGTGATTTAGAGTGTAGTGAAATGCACGTGTGATGCATGCTTTTTGGTTACATTTGAGATATTAAATGGCCCCACTCCGAAAAAAGGTGCTCATATTCGAAATCAGCGACCTCGAATTGACCTAAAATGTCACATGTCAGGTCAAATCGGAGGTAGTTACTAGTG
>JAHZNH010001745.1:0-16221 GCA_027744355.1 Tyrannoseira gladiata | reverse complement strand
CGTATTAGAAAAACTTGTTCATTTTTGCACGTTAGCTCCTGAAAGTAATTCTTAAGAGTAGGGAGGAGGATTTGACAAGCTCTTGGCTTACGAAAAACCTGGAAGACGAATGAACAAGCAAACGTTTGGAGAAATACGCAGAAAGTAGTGAATACCAGGCAGCGTTTTCGCAAAGAAAGCGATAATAATTTGATGTTGGAGCTGACAAGCGTTCACGATGCTTGGAAAATCTTAAGCCGCGGTGGCTATGACTACTTACTACTGGGGAGAATAAATGGCATTTAGCCAAGAAAAACGAGGAAGACGAGGACGTATATACACTGTACGTGAAAATTTATAGAAGTCAGGCAAAAACATGCGAGTAGAGTCGAAATATTATTGATAAAGTGGCGAAATATTGCTTATTTTCACATGATTGTCTCCCACCCCCCTAAGCAATGGAGTCGGGCAGATATATGTTAAAATAAATGATGCGTTATTAATCGCTCAGAGACAGTCCGCGCCATCCATTCATGTACACTTTGTATTGCCTAGTGTCTTGACAAATTAGGTCATTAATTACAGGAAAAGTATAGATATTCTCGCGTTTGGAGCTTCATTCAAATATTTTGAGCGTACTTACCCCGCCCGAAGCTTGTTTACAGGAATGAGAACACACACAATTCCCAGTACAGCTTCAATTTCATATCCATTCATTCATTCACCATCACCATCATCATCATCATTCCTTTCTCCTACACGAGGTTTCCAGCTGAAGGTTTCAATTCATCTAGACTAACTGATTTCTTTTGTTCGAAGATAGGCTCATTCATTTCTGAGTAAGTAGATTCCCAGATCTCCGTTGTCATTCTTGCTTCTAATAATAAGGTATTGTTACGGCCTTCGTTGAACTCATCCCCGAGAGGTTTTCTTCTGCGGAACCCAAAAGTGGAAAATAACGAATCTTCGGCTGGAATGGAACGACTGCTTCAGTGCTGCTGCTCTACGCGTTTTACATCACCTGTCAGAATTATACTCCTCGTTTTTCCTCTTCCGCGAGAGATTCCTTACCTTGTAGTGAATAAGTACTTAATCTTTTTCTCCGTCGGTACTCTTCCCTTTTTGAAGATTTGCCTGCCATAATTCCATATCCTGTGCGGCTCTTCTTCTTCTCCTTCTCAAGTCTCCGGTAAGAAGTCTGATGCGACAGGCGGAGAAAAGAACTATAATATAAATGGTAATAATAATGCTCCTCACAATAGCTTTGTAAAAGAGTCTGGAAGGAAAAAAGGTAAGGCTCCTCGTCTTTCCCAGGCATTAGCCCGAAAGAGCAGTAATGGAGTGCCTGGCTCGCTTGTCAGACTCCCACCACTGACAAATTGAGACAGTCCACGAGTACCTCTCTCAAAGGATGGGTTTATCCGCGCTATTATGAAAAAAAACAACGTTCAAACGGTGATGTGGACACTCCGTGGAAAAGATTTCCAAACTAAACTCTTTATGTTCGTCTCCTGACATTTTGAAAGACGTTTTGTTCTTGTCGAGAGAAAAAATGGAAAATATGCTGGTCCGCACTGACTCACCGATTCATTAGTGAGGGAGAAAAAAAATCTCTCTTGCGAAAAACGAGTATAATGGTATCAAGATGGCCGAGATCAGTTTTGTCTGAGAAGCGCTTTAAAATGGCTACGCAAGGAGGGGGTGATGATGATGAAGAGAAGAGCTACGATGGTCATCGGATTTGGCTTGTTGGCTTTTATGCCTGTGACAAATATCAAAACACTAAGCTCACCTGCTACTCGACCTAGAAACGTTTTATCCCTCTCTTGTTTCGAGAAGAGAAGATGAAACATTGGATTTGAGAAGACATTTGAAGACAAAACTCCCGGAAAAAATTGACGAAAAGTATCTTCGGGGTTCTCCTGTTTCTCGGGATGGTCATTCATTCTATTGCGGGGTAACTCTTGAACCGAACACCAAAAGGAAAGTAGGATCCCTCCTTGAATTCCATCAGAAATGAAGAGGAAAGTCAAGTATCATTATCTTCCAAAGTTTTTCACGAGCCCATAGAAACAACCATGATTATAACGTAATGGGGAGACTCCAAAGAGAAATTTGTGAATTAAATTTGAGGGCTCCATAGATGCTAGCATTTAAGCGGGATCATTTCTATCGTTTCCAGTTTTTTTATTGTTTTATTTGTGCAGAATCTTTTGGAAATGAAATATTTAGTCGATCTCTGTTTTACTGGATCTGAGTAAGTTTGCATTTTTTCGGTAGAGCGGTCGAATAGAGCAAAAACTGCCTTTATCACAATCCTGCTGGAACTAAGTTGTAAAACATTTCTCGTGTTTAACTCCAATGGTAACTCGAGCGATAGCTTTTTAATTGCGACTTTGGAGTAAACTTACCCACCACCTTCTAGGAATTTAATCGAAAGCATACAACGGCAAAGAAGCTGACGCGATATATTTTTCGGGGAATGCAATGAAAAGGGGGTTAGATACCTTAAAAACATGTCTCTTCCATCTTTGAGAAGGGGTTGTGAGCTGTGACAAAGCATATAATTAGTTTGATCTGCCAGCTTTCAAAGGGACTGATAGTGAACAGAACCACTGGTTATCGTGAAGAGTGCAATAGCACATAAGTAATCCCATCACTAATAGTCCCTGATTTTTTGTAAGTTGCTAATGACTGAAATGTTTAGCTTTCTGTGGCTGAGCCTAATACCAGTTCTAACCCACTTAATTAGCATTGTATATTTGCAGTAATTAGAGGGAAGTTTGTTTGATTGTCCTCCCAAATCAAACTGTTCGGGTTAATCATGTGCAGGTCTGTGAATGCAATCAAGTAGATTCGAGATTTCCCAATTTTTTCTGGCCTCCAATTTCAAGGGAGTGGCACATCAATAAGGTTGCTATTTCATAGCCCCCTTATCAAGCGGAATTCATCCGAACACCTAATTGCAACTTAGTACGACATCAGACAAAATGTTGAAATGAACATTTCCATCGCCGTTGCAAACACTGGAGCAAACTATTTTCGTTTCGTGGATTCTTATTCCACGTCCTTTATCACTGGAAAACCGAGATATTGTTATTTCGTTTCCGGAGAAAAGTGACGGCTAATAGATTCATGCGACACTCCTTGCTCCACTTTTTGGGAAATGCAAGCAGGGAGGCATGCAACGTCCTTGAATTTCGTGTCGGGTAGGAGTTGCTCCCCTCACCTCCGATGATACAACTCAACATCCGAAATTGGCTCTCGAGTTCAGAAAACTAACTTCGCGGAAAAAATCAGACGGAACTTAGAATATAAAGGTCCACTTGAAAGCCAGCTCCATGTTACTTTGTAGCAGGTAGATGAAGGCTCAAGTTTAAAAGGAAGAAACACGAGAGCCTGGTTATGTACTTACTTACACGGGGTTGTTAAAATTACTTCTCAAGCTCAACCACCCATTTCATTGATACGTGGTAAGCTTCTTCGCGAGAAAACACCCGAGACTGAGTGAAGGAAGACGTGTTATCGTAAATGGAAATTTTGTCTTTCGCTCGTTTCAAAGGAAGCTTATTCACAATGGTGAACGCCCAGGCTCAACTTGAAGTTTTCTTTATTTGTGCATATCACCACATCATCCGTAAAAAATGAAATCAAACAAACTCCAGCCTAGCATCCTTAAGTTACCAAATTCAAGTTTGAGGATTTGCGGTTTGTACAACGAAAATTTGTTACGCATCAATTTTAGACGTTGTATAACTACAAATGTTTGATGCTGGATATGTTTCCACGGTAAAGAAACCAGAGTCAAGCAACATTTCGCTTGAACGCTTTCACTCCTTCGAAGTATATACTTATGTCAATCAATTCGGAAAATACGATGTACGATACATATAAGCACATATATGTATGCTTTGGTTCATGAATTTAGCGACCTGAAGTTCCGCTTACTTTTCTCCCGCAACGTTTTTTTTTGTCGGGAGGACCGGATATGCTAAGGGAAGTGGAAATTTTACAACAAAGCTTCTGTTGACTTTTGGTATTGTTGGTTTTGCAAGTTTTGGCTTGCTTTGTTGTCAGGTTTGACTTTATTCCGCTGGCTGGTTGGAATTATGTACTCACTTTTATAAAAATGAATCAGCGGCAAGTGAAGCATCTTCACACGGTTGAATTTTCCCAGATTGTATTTTTTGCAAAGCTTAACTCGCAGAACGGAAAACAAATTGATCGGTCTAGTTAACTTGTCCAAAGTTTTAGCTCTGTTGCTTCTTCAGTATTTTCAGAAAAAAACTAATAGAGGTAACAGATGACTGGAACAATTCAATAATATTTTGCAGATGACTTAGTTTCTGAGGCAATCAATATTTGAATGATGCCTCATGTTTTTTTAAATCAGAACTCGACTGTTATTGACACAACAAGCATTGGTCATTGTAGTTAGTTTTCATTTTGAAAAAAGTGTTAGAAGATGTGGGGATTGAATTGATGTCAGTTTAAATAGGCACAAATCAATAAATGAATTAATCCATTTTTATGCCTTTCGTTTGTTAGAACTCATTAAGAGTAAAATCCATCATTTTCATTGGACTCCTGAGCTGAGAAAAGCACACAACCTAACCTAAGCGGAGGAAAGCATTTAACCTATCCCAAGCTGAGTAAAGCATATAACCAACCTAAGCTGAGCCTAGCAGTTAAGCCAACTCTAACCTAAGCAGAGAAAACATTCTTTTTGACAGTACTTTCTATGCCAAAAAAGATCGTTAGCATGTAATAATTCTAAGCTATTAGAATTTTCATGAGCAAGAACGTAGGTGAAGATGATTTTACGCTACTTATAATATGTTAGCTAGTTTTGATCATGATGTTGTGCAATGAGAAAGTTGGTTGGTTGTGAGTGAGGAGCTTGTCATAAAAACTCATTGAAACTACGAAAGTGATGGTTACTGACGACGATTGAGCTTTCAAGGATGTCAAGACACGTGAAATGTCAAACTTTTTTTGACAGGCAAATATTGTGGTATCGTGTTGAGCCTGTTGTTGTGATTGTGACCGTGAATTTACACCATTTTGGCTGGGAAAGTGTTATTTTGCACAGCCATATTGATGATTAAGCTTCAATTCCTCAAAGCTAGACGAATGCTTGAGATTCTTGCTCAAAATTTAATGATTTATGGGAATGAGTGACATCTCCATTTCACTACTATTGTTCTTGAGTTTACTCCGGCTTTCTTCCCCCCTGTTTATTCCTATTCTTTACCAGGCGTTTCGACCTCTGTAAGGGAGGGTGTTGTGTGCGTTGAACGTAATCTATGTGTCTCAATATTTTTGCTTACAATTCTAGCTCCAACAGCTTGTTATGGTCACACACTCTGGTCAAAATACGACCAGCCCAGCAATCCACAATTTTCCTAGAAAACAAAATCCTTTTCCTTCTTACTTCCAGCAACGCGATTGTGAATCCCTGCAAACTTCCGGATGATTTATGACATTGCTGAGCCAGCAGTACCATGCACCATGCGGTTTGACCTCTGAAATAGAAACACAAAACCCAAATGCAAGATGCAGGAGACATTTGCCACTGAACTTTAGAGTATTTATCTGGTGTACGGGATTTATTTCGTAGCTGGTTACGCTAAACTAGTATTGATTTTGGAATGTCCGTCTGTCCGCGCGATAACTCCCTCACGTTTTGACTGAATGATCCCAATTTGGAATATTGGGTTTTCATCTAGATCTTGGCAGGCAACCTTATTCAATAGTGAGCAAAATCGGTAGACCCCTAGAGCAAGGGGAGAAAATGGAGAGAACTTTTGTTACAGACAGATGTTTGGTGTTGAGAAGTAGAAGAGAGAAAGTCATGGAATGAGAGGTAGGACACTTCAATTCAGCATAATATGCATACATGTGAATAGAGTGTAGTTTTAAATTGTCCGTACGGACGAACTTAAAATCTAAACCAAAGCACTGTAGAAGGATTCTAATAAAGTTGGTGATCCTTAAACTATTACAAGATTAGCTGAATTTCAATCCTTTTAGAAGCTACACATTTATCTACACATTTCTACTGCCACCTTTTGCTCAGAATTATGACTTGTGTGCTGAATTTATTCGTATTAAATATTTTGAAGTGAGAATCAAAAACGCCGTATTATGAATATACTTAATTTTCAACAATCAAAACTGAAACCGGGGAATATTTGAAACAACGCTGGTACTTTCCGCTGGTCTTCTCTCGGTTGGGCGATCCTTTTATTTACTCTGATTGACCATGCAAACTTCCGCACTGATATTTTAAGCACACATTTCCATTTCATAAAGTATAGGAATTAAAAAAATGAATAATGGAATCACGTTCATGCTCGGGTTGCTGGGGAAACCACTCATGGGTTTAGTCATGATACATACAACCGAATTTCCTATTCTTTCTCCACCAGTACAATTTCCTAAGTTAGACCTTCCTTCCGTATCCTCTTCCAATGTAGTTTTGTTTGCCTTCGTGAGCCCGCTGCGGTAAAGCTCGTGAGTAAAGGACAACTCTGAGAAGGAGTTTTTCATGTTTTATTGGGTATTTAGATGAAAAATGCTTCTTAAATTGGTGTGGTCAAGAAAGCATATCTATCTATCAGATCCTTAGGAAAGTAGTAAGGATTCTTCACAGGATGAAAAAATTACTACCATTTTTGAAAGCCATTTCCCCGTACATCCTTCATAGCGTGGAGCGCAATAATAATTTATTGCCTTTTTAGGTTCTCCTCCCCAAGTACAACGTAAGGTCTAGCCGCTTGCATTATAAATTTTCTATATCTATTCTGCTATTACCCTCTCCCGTTACTCATAGATCAGGTTTAAAAATACTCGTGAACCATTATAAATCTTGATTTTTACATGAGCCAGCACCATCAAATGGCAGCAGATTCGATCCCAATGAAAATTTTTTCTTTGAGCTCACCCATGTCGCGAAGAGAGCAGGGATGCATTTAGGTTCGATATCCATAATATTCCATAACACATCTTTCTCTGCGATGATGAGAAGGAGGAATAACGAGGTTCTCGAACGATCAACTCCAACTTCGCGAACAAAATTTTCGCCTCGCATCATAACATACTCTGCCGCTACCCTTGAGTGGAACAGTGTACACATGAGTCCCAACGGCCCTTTCGAGAATTATTATTGTTATTGCTGGGATGAAGATCATCTTTGTCATCATCCTCTCATTCATCTTTCCATTCTTTGCAGTCCCTTACAATCATGCAATTTTCATATTGAATGTATCTAATCCGGGCTATTCTGTGCTGATAGGCCGAAAAATGTGGGGTGAGTGTAATGCAGTCCTAAAGAATCGCATAGGATGAGAGCAGTTTCGATGGGATCGTAACAACACACATGGGACATGGTCGAGACTGTCCTGTCTCCTTGATCATACGCGAGCAGTCTTCCTTCCAGAAATTGAGAATTTGAACCTTTATAGCATTTTTTTAGACATGTCATGTTCCCGTCATTGCATCACATCCTAATCATCTGCTGTCATTCAAGGTACCGCTGGGGAAAATAAAAACCTGATTCGGTCGCTGGTTAAATTTAGAATTGCGTCTTGGATCGCGTTTCACTTCACCACCTCCAGCGCCACTACCGACTGCCCGTAACTATCATTAAGACCTTTTGTAAGTCGTCAGCGTATTAACGTATCTCAAGTTGTGGGCTTTAACGAGGCAGAACTTTGAAAATGCCATCTTTTCATTCCTGTCTGCATATTTAACAATGGCTAGACGCGAACGCTCGCTCGAAAAAACCCATTTTAAAGCATCATTGACTAAAGGTGATATTATTTTGTGTTAAGAAAAGCTTTTGGTTAAGAGTATGAAGCTTCTTTGTAAAAGAAGCCACAAACTTTCGCTTCAATGTGGCCGTTTTTAAAATCTAATGAAGTTTATACGCCTCCATATTACATCATGCAACCTAATCATAGAAAAAGAATACAATTCACGAAAATGATTCCGACTTATGTTCTTCTTTCTACCGGCTCAAATCACTTGAATGAGGAATAGAAACATGACTTGAACGCTCAGATTCTCAAAATAAAGGCAGCCTTAGCTAGGAATTCAAGTGCATCCAATTGTTTTCATCCTACTAATTCATTAACTGTGGAAATTTTCATCCATATTTTCAAAGAACTTCTATGTGTAGCGACATTATCCTCAGAGAGGACTTTATGGACTCAGCCCCAGAATCTAAATATGAACTTGTGCATGTACATGAATAAGTGCTAGAAACATCACCTTTTTGTTTGTGAAACGACTTTGTTCAGCTAGAAATTATCATGAAAACTTTCCTACCACTATGAGAACTTGTCTTGATTTTTGGAGTTGTCATTTTCAGCTTCTGAATTGCGTTACATAAGCGCCATATTTATTGATTTAGTTCATGTACTTCCTTGTTGCAGCATTTCCAATTAAAGGCTTGACTTCGAGGGTAACAACTCATATGCACGTACTTATGTATCATATTCACAAGGCTTGGTATGTTGAAACCTGCTAACAAGTGAAAATTTTACTCGATTCATTATGCATGACAAGTACCCGAATATTATCACTTTATCGCCGATTGGCCTCATGCATGGAATAGTGACTCAAAGTACGATGGAATTGTGGAATGAATCAGTATTGAATTATGAATTTCAGTAATCATCATAACTCATCTAGAGCTCGTAAAAATCTGTCATGTTCTACAGTTTTTGAGGTGACAGTATGCTCGTTAGAAAGTCTTCATCCTATGTAGAGAAGGTATTTCATCATGCGGAGAAAATTTGATACAAAAATCACACACATTTGCCCAAGTGACGATAAACTGCTCAAGAGAAAGCTAGTTTTCTAAGTCTAGCAGCTTTTAAGTCACCCTATAATATTTCACCTTGTCTACCAACTACGTTTCTGTAGGATGTTAGTAGTGCGTATAAATAAACCTGAAGATACTACTCTGTTACGCTATGAATTTCCTGCTTGTTGTTTGCAGGTACATCCTACCGATAGTGAGCCTGGTTTGGTTTGGATAAAATCCTGGAGGAGAGGTTAGAGAAATGACTTTCTTGGAAGCAAATTTATTTAGTGGAATGGACAATATGCTTTGCATGAGATTTCGTGAAGACAATAGAGCACTGTACTCTCATAAGGCAAAAAGTCAGTTTCGCTCTCGTCTTAAGTATATTGTATCATCAAGCATTGCATGCATTTATATTCTCTTTATATTCCCAAAAGTGCCGTTCCGAATGTATATTTCGCTCATTTTATGGTACTCAAATCTTATCTTTTTTATCAAATACAAATGTTAATAGCTCACGCATCTAGAAGGGAATCTTGGATGAATACTGGAACAGTGGAAAGAATGAGCATAAGAATGTTCAGCTGAAAGTTCCAAACGTTTCAGACTTTTTCTGTAGGATGTTCCGTTTTCCTTAAAAATAACTTTTTTTTCTTGAAGGAGGAAGAGAAGTAACAGGGGAAAATTTATTAGTTTAAGTTTAGGAGATGGAAAGCAGATTTTCACGAACAGAGAAAAAGTTTCAAGTTGCAATTCTCAATGCCCTTCCACTTGCTCTGTCATAGGATTCCTCTGACGAGGAAAAGTTTTTAGGGATCTTCAGACCTCCGTGAATGGTGCAACTTTTAGTGTTGTAGTGGTGTTGCCTGTTATAGCCAGTTTTTCGTCGCACACGAATTCTAAAAATAAATAATAATGAAATGGAGCCAACAATGTCAGCCTGACGGAGGTGGCGGCCATGTAAATTGTCAATTTGGATAATCATAATGAGATGATTTTTAAATGCGCTAGGTCTTCTGGTGGAAACCCCCTCATTTAATTTTCTCCTTGCCTCCAGTATTTTTTCCTGTTGAAGAAGCAAACTTCTCTAAAGGTCATAGGTTAAGGACTGCACGCTTAAATGAATACGAAATAGTGCGTGGGTTTAGGACTGATCACGTAAAATAATCGTATTATTACATTGGTTTACTTAACTAGGGTAAGAACTAGAGCAGTGAGTTCCATCTTCCGAATAGGAATATGTATGTATGTTCTTTCAGATATGGATATATACTTTTAACATAATGATTTGTTCAAAAGTTGGCTGGCGTAAGCCGATTTCGCTTGAATCCGAGTCTATGCGAAACTCGATTAAATGAGCCTGCTGACGATAGCATTCTGATCATTTAGCTTTTTAGTCTGCCAGACCTTTTCATTATCGATTTTTCTACCTTTCTTCACGTCAACAATAAAGCATCTAATTGCAACATTTAGTACAATATGAAAAACAAGTCATCACTAAACAAAAAAACGAGCTTACTCTGATCCAAACTACTAGTCATTAGATCACATTAGTTTTGATCATGAAGCTGGAAGTGAAAACAACCGCGATACATAAAGTATTTATTATTAGCCATCGTTAAATATGGAAATCGCGGATCCGTATCATTGCAGATCAATTAAGGCTCAATCATGTCGTCGTGCTTTTTAGTCTTAGGCATGCGGTTGTTCGTTATTACTTGCGTAGCTCTCCGGTGATTTTTGTCACAGATGCTGTTTTTAGTAGAGATTTTTTGTATCCTCTTATAACCATGCATGTAAGAGAAGCCTTCACCACGAAGGTTTTCCAAATTTTGAGGGTTTCCTGCACGAAATGGTTTAATATGCACGTGAAAGATTCTGAGGTCACACGAGGATAAGAAGTGGTAAGAATAAAAATAAAGCTGTTGGTATGCGTGGTTGAAAGAAATTCAGAGAGATCAAACAAAAGTTAGTTGTTTAGAGGGTTTTTGCGGCATTAATGTATATGCTTAAAACCAGAAAACCACTTGCTACTGAAGGGTGGTGGGTATACAGAAACTACCTGCGTAGATACCTATTCTTTAAGACATTCCAGGGTAATGTGAGACTAGCATTGGTAAGCCGATCAAAGGATTAAGTAGATTATGGCTCCAGCAGTAATAAGTGGAAACTTACATGGTATTACAATATATATTTCGCTCACGATGATATGACTAATGCTAATGAATACTCAATGCACTGTGCTAAATACTTAATTCCAAGATTTGATGATTCATGAAAGATAAGATTTCATGGTGACAATAACTCTCATTTTTCATGGATTTGATGATCTATTTGTGTTATCGATAATCAATGAATGAGTTAGTAGATAAATATGTATATGCTTTTAACTTTTTTAAATACTGAATCACATTATGTGTTTATTATGTACACATTGTGGATTCGGCGGTACTTTTGTCATTCCTCCCTGAAGTATATCTACTCACGACTGACGATATTTTGGTCAGAGGCTACTTACTGTACAATATTGATGTTCTAATTCTGAAACGAGGAATTTTTAAAAACAAAAAATAGTCACTGCCTAATTAACAATGCGCTACACACTGTTGCGCCGCGCGCTAGCTTCAAAATTCTTTGTCCAGAAGATAGAGCATGATCGAATCCCTGGTGAATTTTAAAATCCAGCTACCACCTCACAATAGTTTTTCCGTAAATTTAAAATTTCGAAAAAAATTCAATCAGGGTTGGGCAAAAATAAGAATGTCATCCTCATCAAAGACTCCCAAAATTGCAAAAATACGCCTGGAAACGACGTTAAGAACGTTGTAAGTTACTCAACGATAAGTCAAATTGCAGTTTGAGATGATTTAAAGGGTTGTTTCTATACAAAATGAGAATTCGAATTAAAAAATTACCCCACTACCCAGCTCTGGTTATAAAGCCCAGCCCACCCCATGTATTTAAATGGGAGCAAAATTTTACCTGGGGAGAAAACTATCGCGAGGTGGTAGCTGTATTTTTAAATATATGTTTTCGACTATGCTCTATCTTCTGGAAAAAGAATTTTGGAGCTAGCGCGCGGCGCAACAGTGTGTAGCGCATTGTAAGTAAGGCTTCAATGGGACAACACCAATTCAGTGTCGACGGGGAATAACATGTCATTGGTGAACGATTTCAAATCTTTAACATGCGAACTTGTAGGGAGTCGATTTTCTCTTGCAGTATGTATCCCGGTATGATGATGTGGTGGTTTACGTTTCTTGAACACGGTAGGTGTGACGGGTCGGGGAAATCTGATAACCTTATAAAGAACGAGAGCATTAAGGGGTTCAAATGGACGAAGTCGTTTTCGTCGTTACATTCCGGGCTCTTATCGAATTTGCATGGATGCCTACTGATTTGGGGATGGAGTAATTCCAGAAAAAGCTTCCTTTCACCGTGTTATATTATTGCATTAAAGGCTGTCTGTTTGAGCTGTAACCCGAATTCGGTAGAATAAATCGAGAATGTAGAGCATTTAGGGTACGATTTTTTTGTGGGAAAAGAGTACGTGATAATCTGGAACACGACTTGCTTGTCTTGTCCTCCAGTACTTGGTTTCCGCTTCATTCTCTTTGCCCATCAGAGTACATCAAGTCATGCTCCTCCTTACTCCTTCGGAACGAAAATAAAGCAAATAGCGGATGTTAAGAGGAAAACCCAGTGAGTTGGAAATTTAAAGGATTGTGTGATTCTGATTGTGTGCTAGCGCTTAAATTAGCACAAGAGATTCAATTCGATATTCTTGTGAATCGAAGGGAAAATGCCTGTTGTACCAGTGTGTTAAGCGCACTGTTCATCAAAAGGCCGCGAATGACTCGAGGCATTATCTGTGCTTCCTCCGTGATGTGATGTGATGTCAGACCAACACTATACGGACATCGTTGAAAGTAGGGCTTCTTGGAAAGCTTAAAGCTGGGAGCGGTAATCTGGAGTTTCGGATGCTAAACTCCATTGCATTAAAAGGAGGATGATATTAATTCACTGATTGAGTATGTATGGGCACGTAGATCACATCAATTTGGAGGTACATACCTACATAGTACTTCCCCACTCACGATCAGTGGCACTGGTGCTCCATGGGCTGGTGTCGTAATTTTATTGGTATTACATATGGAATACTTATGATTGGATTTTCACTTAGCGGTGAGGGAAGAATTTGAAACTTGCATGAAGCATATCACATATCTTTGCCTTGCAGTGAAAGCATGCCAGGAGTGAAAGCATACGATGTGAGCGACGGTTAAACCCTGCATTCATAATGACGGGGTAGTAGTGCGTCCTTCCTCTTATGCGAAATTTGGACGCAGGTGACGTAGCTTCCAGATTGAGATGCCCCGAAATGTAATAAGGGAACAGATGCTGAGTCCCAAATCTCGCTCAGGAAGGTACTAGTGGGACGCTCACTCCCAACAATTTTTATTTAAGTACTTTATGCAAAATCGTTAATTAGAAATGGTAGGCACCACATGACACGTCATATGGAGAAACAACCATACATAACAACACAATATGAATAAATTCATTTGTTCAGTTGAAAATAAAGAGCACCATTATTACTATCATCATACTCCTCCAAGACATAAGAAGTAATGCTGGGGAAGTAAGTGAGTATGTGCTAATAAAATGTTGAGCTCTCAAGCATAAAGAGAAGAGCTCTCTGTGCTCAAATGCTGAAAGAAAAAAACTAATTTCAAACGGAAAGGAAGATGAAAGTACACACGTGTTTGCACTCTTACAATGATTTTGCTTCGGTTTAATGAAATACTACTACATGGCGGTGTGTGCTGAAGATAAAAAGCGGGGGAAAACAAGTTGGGAATGAAGCTGAAGATCTCTCAACTCCCACCGATACTCTTCGCCGATGTCATCTTCCATTTTGGTCAGTGAGATTTCGAGTGGACCAGCACAGCAGAAGAGTACCCCGAGGGAGCCGGGGCTGAATGCGTGCAGAGGGTTGGACCGTACAGAGTTTGAAGGGATGCAAAAGAAGGAAAATTAAATGGATGTAGTTTGGTTCCATTTCGCTAATTGTTGGTCGTGTAAGCTCATAAGCTCTTTGAACGCAGTAGACTTTTCGATTAGTCGAAATTTACTTGCTCTTCGCCATGATAGGATTGGAAACCCGATTACATACATAAAACTGATATCACAGTATTCTTCAGTTTTTAGAAAGTATAAGCACGAAAGTATGTTGTCAGCGTCTAGGCCCGGTGATGGGTGGTTTGGCTTGAGGTTGCCTCCGTCATGTCTTTTCCGGAATTGGGAATGAAAGATGCTTCTAAGAAGAGTGACTTCAAACGAAAGAGTATTTTTAACGATTACTTTTGCTTCGCTGAAGAGCAGTTTTAAGAATTTTTTGAAGGTTGCCCTCACAATGGCATTGATCATAAAAACAGAAGGTCTCAACATATATAAAAAAAATCTTCCCTCAGCTTGATTCTATGCTTCGGAGAAATTATGGAGGAGCATGGATCTAATGGATAGCTTGGCAAAGAAAGGACGACGTATTTACTTTACTCAAAACTTTTCAGGTGAATTGAGAGTAGGCGAGAAATTTTGAAGTGGAAAGAGTACAACCACGTACAACAATAAGAAGTAAAACGCCCAATTTAATTAACGTAAAAAAACTAGCAAAATTCTGCTCTGATTTTACAAATAACGGAAAAATAAGAAACTGGGATTTCCTGCTTACGATCAGAAGGACCTCATAATTATTCAAAAATATATAGTATTATATTTTCTTTGACTTTCCCCGATCAAATGAATTGGTGCTTTAGAAGAGTGTGTCTCTTCACAGCGCTCAAGTAAGTGAATCATTGGCTTGTGGACAAAGTATGCCTTTTGTAAAAAGCTACATGGTTACACAATGTGAAGAAATATGGTTCATTAAGTAATATTGACATCATTTAGAAAAGTAATATAAACTACTTAATAACGTCAAATTAGCGAACCACCTACGAGGTGAAGCAAAGCGTTTTTCGACTCTTTGTTTGGAAAAAAGGTTGCATCAATTCCAATTAATTTGCTCAGGTAATTTAATGAGCAGGTATATATCTTACGTGGAAAGGATTAGAGGAAGCATAGTAATTGACGGATGTTTACCTTTCAATTTAACTAATGGATCACACGAGGTGGATTGCATGAATACGTATTTATTTTCACAATACCGGTTTAAATGAGGTTTCGCAAACTAGCTACTTAGGCAACATGATAACCCGAGCTCTTTGCCTGGGTGGTGAGGAGAATGCATGAAATAAGGAAAGCATGGAAAAGGAACGCTTTTCAGGGTAAAGCGAGCATTCAACACAGCAGTGAAGTGACATCTAGTGGATAGAATGGAACTAGAAGGAGCTTTGCCCGCGAACAAACTCGGCTTCTCCGGCTGACTGATCTGATGATGTTTATCGCTCCTACTTTTACTTCACTTGGTACTTTTGCCGAGCTATGTGAAGATTTTAAGATTGCAACTAAAACTTTAAAAATTGGTGTTCGGGTAATTAAGAAAACAGTTAATTGAAGTTCAAAGTTCTTTTGGTGAGTAAATAGTTACCATGGCTGATATATTGGATCTGGACATCCGTGGGGATGAAATGGCGATCGATGACGAAACGGAGGAAGGTTCGTGGTGATTTCTTGAAGACACATTTTTAAGAAACTCAATTGAATTATATTATATTGCTAGCAGTTAAATCAGTTGATAAGTATGTCAATTCATTAGTATTGAATAATTTGGGATGTTGTATTTATTTAAGTGGGGATTGAGAAGCTGAAGGAACGTGCTCGTAAAAGGAAGGGACGTGGATTCACTGCTGAAAATCCTAATCGGGAGGTGTTGGATAATTTTGAAAGCATCGCTGCAACTGATAACGAGCCTTCTGACGTTCAGGCTCAACGATGTAAGTGAATTTTTTATGCAGGATTGTTGTGTTATAACCTGACTACTTATAAGAAATTTATTCTTATTCTGCTTTCGATTATTAGATTTTAACCGAGAAAAATTGAATTTAAACGAATAGAGTTGTAGTAGTTTGTTGTTTTTATTGTAGGGATATGCACTCATCGAGTATGAACACTTCAAGGATGCCGTTGCCGCTAAAAACGCTCTCGACGGCGCCGATCTTCTAGGCAATGTTATCAATGTCGACTGGGCGTTTATGAAGAAGCCACTTCCAACGGCTCGCCGATCCCGTCGTCACTGATTTCATTTTTTGTTTTTGTCGAATGTCGAGTGCGCTTTTCTTCCACTTCCTAATTCAATTACTTTAGAAACGTTATTTCAAGAAAATATTCATTTTAATTGTTTTCATTGTGAAGGTTGTACTTTTGGTTTTTTAACAGAATATGAACGAGTACTTGATGTGAATGAAAGGTGTATGAGAATGTAAATA
>JAHZNH010001744.1:0-14569 GCA_027744355.1 Tyrannoseira gladiata | reverse complement strand
CAGATTGAGAAAAAATGCGACTTGACTATAAATATTCACTTCTATATCCTCACCGTCAATTTGTCGCTTGCTACAGTAATTGCGCTTATCTCACCGATCACAAACAATGTTTTTATAAACAAATAGAAGTATGCACCTATTAATTTTCTCCCGTATACGCGGGCCTCCTCTTTTCAGTGAAAGATGAATTTTCCTATTTGCCACCCTCCATTTTCCCAAGTGAAAAAAAAGCGATGATAGCTCTTCTCATCATGAAGATGTCAATGGAGATAAGTAGAGAAAAGCTCTTTTACTGAAAACCGAACTGATTTTCTCAGTAACCGATTCGTATCGGTGTGTGATTTCCATTATGATTAATTTTTTTCACTCTTTTCCAGGAAGCTTGAATACGTAAACCAATCCATGAAATTGACTGATGCTGGCTTTACACACCACTACAATCGTACCTCACGTGCTTATAGCGACCTTTAGTGATCAATTATCGCTCGCTCGCTCGTTCATTCATTCATGATTTTGTTTGTTTGCTTTAGGAAGCCCTTTGATTGATAGGAGCAATGAGGATTAGAATTGTTTTCATTGTAATTTTCCATTTGAATGTTTTACCATCAAACAATATACTTGGACAACCAGTTGAGATACATATTCTTTTCTTGCAAAAAATGCTGATCGTGCGTCTTCTCCATCGGTATAGCTGACACACGCAAGTAATACATTGTTAATGTAGGAGTTGCAAATATATTTTTTATATCTCCCATCAAATCATAGTTGCGGGCATAGTAGCATCATTATTACTCTTCTTTCAATATTGACTTGGAGTAGTGACAATTCCACATATTTTCATGTCAAATGATATAGTTCTGTTGCTTGTTTTTTTCCATTATCGCATTCCACATGGAAGAGACGTAGGTAATTAAACAAATTCAGACATTCAATAATAATTTTTTTATACCATAGAGCAGCATCACATAATCGCAGAAAATATTATTATTATTATTATTAGTTCATCATCTCAATCTTAGCAGGTAAGTAGTATGCGTGTTTATTTTCTAAGGGGCAACAATATTCTCGTTTTGTGATTTTATGATCATCATCGTCAGCCCATCCATCGACAATCCACTATAATCTTTCTATCTGAACCATTTCATACGATGGTTTGTGAGTGAGAGAAAAAACAAAAGCAGTCACAACAAAGGCATTAGTATCCGTCCGCCGTCCGTCTAATGTCGTCCATCCGTCCTCTTCTACTTCTTCTTCGTCCGTCATAAAGTAAGTTGATGTGTTACTACTGCTATGACTATCACAACTATGTGGTGGACTGCCTATTGATCATTCATTACTATATGGTCACTGTTACTTACTTACTTACTTACTCCAAGTGACTGTGACTACCTTACTCGCTACACCTTGCTTCTTTATTTTTGTTTATCTTTATTGCGAACAGAGTGGCACAAGTACATCAAAAAGCAAGTGTAACTGCTCACTTGCAGGGTACGAATGAATGCATAACTAATGCATAACACAAGAAAAACGAGGTCGTTGAACTCTTAGGCACACACACACACACACACATTTACACACATAAACTACTTTACTAACTACTATTGCCTGACTATATGGCATCATCGTGATCAAAAACATCAATTAAAATACGCGACATTATTCTATTTCCCCAGTTTGATGTTTGCTAGCTGTGAGCAAGCTACCAAACAACGTGCTCGCTCACCCACCGCCATCCCAATCATCATCGGGCGAAAAAAATCCCTTCTCTGCTCATATGTATCTCTTCTTTTTATATTTTGCCGCATCTTACTCACTCACTTACTCTCAGCAACATTTGCACCTCTTTCTGCTGTGAACATTCATGCTTAATTGATAGATACCTAATTTTTTTCTTCTCCCACTCCTTCTAAAAACGCATCATCATATCATGCCAATTAGAAGTGAGCTAGGGCCATAGGTAAGTAAGTTAGTAAGTTTACTAAGTTACTTTGTATATTTATATCATGGCTACATGAGATCATTCGATGGATGCTACGGTTTGCTGATACCTAAGGGTGCTATTGGTCCTATTATTGCATTTCTTCTCATCATCACTGGGCTCGTCCACATAAATACTTATTATCAACCTGCACGAGATTTTTTGGAGGGATATGAAGTCCTTTCTAATCACAGAGCAACCGCAACTCCTCCTCATCCCAACATGGGATTTGAAATCAAGCATGTGCCAGTATTACTTCCAAATCCACACGCCTCTTTCGGGGATGATCTATGTCTCATTCAATGCATTGGAATTGATCTGAAACAATTATGAGGATCTGAACGAAATGAAACAATGTTCGGACGCGGTATAGTGCCTTGATTAAAACAAGAAGACATTGTATGCTAGAATTCATGGATGCTAGATAAAAATACTTTCTTGACAAATCCTTTCCACACACACGAGTTAGGAGCACGTTTTTTTTAACTGGCAAAATGATTTGATTTAAGTAGTAAGTATTTATGTATTAAAGTTACATCTCATGCATAGGCGGGCGTGTTTCCAAGAGAAAATGAATGTGAATGAAACGTCGAGGCGTTTCATGTGGCTTGAGACATCTTCGTTGGTCTAAAGCCTTCCTTGAAGCTCCTCAGCAGCTGATTGCCGATTGCCCCGCAAGTATAAAAGAGACGAAGGGCTTGAGGATTCAGGTAATCTTGGTCTGGGCTAAGATAGGATAGACAATATCCGAGCAAGAGCATCACAATATGTTTTTGCCTTGTTTTCTTACTTCTATTCCTGAGAACGTCAGTCAGTCACAAAATATCGTGAGCAATCGAACATCATAAAAGCTCCTTGTACTTACCCTAAAAGAATCACAATTGCTTCGGCAGCCGAGCCAGACGCATGAAAACTAGTAGCTCCGACTCACACTCACTTGTTGAGTTGCAGTAGGTGAGAAGACAGTGAAGTAGTAAGAAACCCGGTTGAAAGGGCTGCTGGTTAGTAGAACAGTCAGGAAAAAACGGCTTATCCGATTTTGAAACATTACTTTCTGAGTTTTTAATTTTTTCTCTTACGTTTCATCGTTTTATCTAGGCAGAGAAAATTACTTTTAAAAAGGACTTTTTAATTAAGTAACTACATTTATTTGCTTGGGGCAGAGCGATAGTTAGGTCAGGTGTATATTAAGTATTTTAAATGCTCTAGTCTCAGCAGATTTTTGTCCAGCCGCTGCAATTTCAAACTTGTATATTATCCATGATTCTTGTCAAAAACTATTAAGTGCGAATGTAAAAATTCTCCAAGAAAAATGAGCTTGGAAAGACAAGTCCCTTTCTCTTTCGTAAAAAGCGAATTCCTTTAAAAGAAACTATTTTTAAACTTCGTGGAGTGTCTCCAGTGCCATATTTCATCCTTAAATCAAGTTTTTACTGTGTTTTGCTGACTTTGTGATTATCGCCGGAAAGATGTCATTTACATGGCCTTTGATACAAAAGCTTTTAAGCTACCTTCGGGGAGAAGTAGATTGGACATTACTCATTATTTTTATCACCCTCGCCGTTGTCCGGGGGGTTCAAATTGTTCTCCGAGATCGCAAGTTGCCCCCTGGCCCATGGGGCGTACCATTCCTTGGTTACCTCCCGTTTGTCAAAACACCCCCGCACCTTCTCTTTACCAAGCTCGCGAGAAAGTACGGGTCCACATTCTCCTTCCGGTTTGGATCTCAACTCATTGTCGTGCTTAGCGACTACCGAAGCATCCGCAATGCTTTCCGCAAGGAGTCCTTCTCGGGTCGCCCCGAAAACGAGATCTCGCAAATCATTGAAGGATTCGGTAAGTTTGACCAACCTTGTTTCAAAACTCATTTCTTTCATTGCAAAATCCGCGATTTTTTCCAAGACACTATTCATTCTACATTCGAATGGCTTACGATTTTAAAACAAAGTTGAAAATCAATAGGCATGACATTGTATTAGTCAGTAAAAATCTTGCGGCATTATTCAATGTCATTAGCGGTATTTCGCAACGATATGATTCTTGTCCAGTTTTGCAATTGAGTTTTTTTTATAAAGAAACAAAAGGTAGCGGATAAGGATATAGGGCATAAATGTAATGAGGAACAGAGAATTACCAAACTTGTGAAAAATGCGCTGCTTCTGCATAATCCCAGTCCTCGTGTGAATGAACGGCGGCGTTTTATGCATGACCACCGAAGTTAGTAGGTTCTTACTCATGAAACGGGGCAAAGTGAACAGGCTAGATGGCTGAGTACAGAGTAAGTACGTCCGTATGTAACTTCGGGGCTCTCCTACGTCTGAGCCTCTCTTTTTACGTACTGCATCAAGGTCATTGTGATTGGCACTGGAGTGAAAAAGAAAAGTCGAGAGGCAGCGTGGTGGTTGAACCAGGTGCACTGCACTGTCTGTGTGCACTGGCCAAATAAATGACTTAATAAGTACTAGTTACGCATGCACGACGCATAAACCTGTGTAAGTGGCGCTAGACGCATTTTTAACCATGCCGAGAGTGCATAATATGCAAATAAAATGCTGCTGTCATTCACTCCAAAATGTGGCTTCCTGGCCAGACTCCTCCGTATTTTTTTCCCTTCACAAGATCTGATTACACTACGAAGCGTCAGTGAAAGAAACGGAAAACTACGTGCGCGCTCAACTTGTAAAGTACGTGACTATGTCTGAACCCTGGTAATAAATAGAGGGAAGATGAAAATCTAGAAGGGAATCAACATTTCCTACATAGTAGTAGTTCTTTTATTAAATCTTCGTTTTGAAAAGATATACATTCCTTAAACCATGCTTGCATGCGCATTGTTCTTATTTTCATAGGAAACACGTTATCTTAATTCCTTTGCAACGTTATTAACCGAAAGTATTTTTGTGGGCACAAAAAACGTAAAAAGAAATAATGAAAAAAGCACGAGCAAAGTACAGGGCAGTGACCCTATCCAGTAAGTTCTTCCACTGAAACGAAAAGAAAGTTGACTTTTTGGTGCATACAACAATCATTCAACGGACATTGTCTTTCGTTAAAAAAAAGCTGTCGTTTTTACAGATAGTGAAACGCTCAAGCTATTTTCTGGGTGGAATTCCAGAGTAATGCCTTGAACACTCACACATACATACAAAACAAGCTCCGGCCAAAATCCTCTAACTCTCTGCCTGGTTTACTTTTTTCGGAATGAAAACTAACGATCGACGTGTGTGTATACTTGAAAAAAAACAACGACTTTACCTTCACGTTTGCTCCTCAGATTAAAAAGTTAAGCTGTACCTCTGAAAATCCACTAAAGCTTATTAATAGAGACACAAGAGCAGTCGTCTCGAGAAGAAATGTACAAATATCTATTTCGTGAATCAGGCAGGATATCTTATGCAGGATAAAAGTCCAGGAGGTTCGCCTTCATAGAACGTTTTTTACACAGAAAAAATCATAAAAAGGGTTAAACTTCGGGCTAGTTCTTAGTTGAAGTTATATACATTGCTTGTGGACGACCGAACCACCATTCCACGCTTGAGACCACGTTTTTGCCTCGTTATCCCCAAAAACTATTCCATTCCGTTGTGCAGCTTCTTAAGACATATCAAGTTGGAAACTTTGAGGTGAAATAGTAGTAGTAGTGGTGGTGGTGGTGGTAGTGCGATAAATAACAATGATCAAGAGCATGGGTCAGACAAGATGGTGTTATGGAGGACATTTTTAGCTGTTTTTTATGGAATTAAGTAGATACATATATATATATGGTCGTCTCGGGACGGGTAAAAACCAAAGGATCATCGTTTCGGATTAGATTAGCATACACAGAGTGAAGAAACCGATGAATGTGTGGAAACTTGTAGAAATCTGCATACTGAAAGGGCTTACCGAAAGTCAACAACAAGATAATGAATAAAATAGGTATGTTGAGTTCACATTTTTTTTATCCATCTTCGTCTCCACTCGTTGTCATTTTTGATTGGATGACACCCATGCAAAAGTAGTTGGGAAATAGCGCGTCTTATTTTCATCATCTTCGGTCTATCCTCACCTGATACGTCTTTTGTCTCCGTGATTGCTGGGTGTAAGATTGTTGCCCTGAAAAAGCTTTAAGAAGTTGTACCCGGTCATATTAACGAATCTCACCCAGGGATTTTTTTAAGCGATCAACCACGTACTTACTATTACTTTCTGATCTTCGTCCATTGACCGGCACGCCACCGTCTCGTTATCCCCCACACTAATTTTTTGTTTTGCACGGCATGCGATTCACATGGTCCGGTTCGGTCTATGATCCAGGAGTGGAATCCTGATCAAGTCCAAAGTACAAGTTCCGTATGAAGCAGTTACGTATTCATGATCTTCACCCATGATTCTTCTTCATGATTCATACTTACCTACCCTGAAAGCCTGCCTTTTAATTATATGGTTTAATTGTTGTCTTCGCTTGCGATTCGTTAGTACTAATATTGAATTAATATGCGTAATTGCAGGCTTAATCAACGTCGATGGCAAGTTATGGAAGGGACAACGCAAGTTTTTGCACGAGCAACTCCGTAGTTTTGGCATGAAGCAGACCGGTGTCGGAAGGGAGCAACTTGAAGGCAGAATCATGGTAAGTTTCCATCAACAGTGTTGTATGAAATTGATATTTTATCATCATCCCTATGCATAAAGAGCCACTAATGTCTCGAGAGTTTAGCTATGAAACGTTATAATTTTAGTTTTACTCTGCTTGAAACACTAGGTTGAAGCTGGCGAGTTTCTGAATTCAATCTGGGAACACAGGGGACAACCTGTGAATCTGAGTAATTTCTTGACCGTTTCCATCAGCAATGTGATATGCTCCCTGTTGATGAGCGTGAGATTTTCTTGTGACGACGTGCGCTTTAAAAAGTTTACTGCATTGATCGAGGAAGGATTCCGATTGTGCACTTCCACCGGTTCCACCAACTTCCTTCCAAGTCTCAAGTACTTGCCCGATATCAAGGAAATCAACGTGAAGATCCACCAAGTAAGCATTCGAATGAATGATGAATATTATGCAATGTGTTGCTTCACTCAATGCATCCCTGAGTGACTAACGGACTTAATCTGATCTCTCTGAACAGAACCGAGCTGAAATGGCGAGCTTCTTCCGGGACATTGTTGAGGAACACAAGAAATACCTTTGACCCCTCCAATATTCGTGATGTGGTAGACAGTTATTTGCTGGAGATCGAAAGAGCCAAAGCCGAAGGACGAGAGGGACAACTCTTCGAGGGGAAGGATCCAGGTAAAAGCAATTTCTTTTCGGAACTAGCTATTTTCTATTATTCCTCACGACTGTTTCATCAAATTTACTGTAAATCATCATCAGATCAATTAAGTACATGAAAAACTGGCAAAAAATTCATTCAATTTAAGCCGTATCGCAAAGTCGGGAAACAACCGTTTTCTTCAGTATTTCTGAGACTGCAACGTATTCAAAAGAAATATATGCTTTACCTAGCTGAGTTCTCCAAATTCTCTTATCTCTTCTCAAGAACGAAATTCTTAAGCAATCGCAGTTTATTTTTTGAGACAGTTTGCATATAAATGACCTTCTTCTCAATTTGTGATTAGAAATAAGTTCCACACATTTTCAGCTCCGTCTTTACTTGTAGTGTTCAGAAGAGCAAAATGTGGAATTTGTGATCTATGTTGATTTGGTATTAATTTCTTCAAAAAGTTACGGCAACAGTTAGTGTGAAGGCCAAATTCACTTGTTTCTAAAAATGATGATGACTCTTCTCGACATTCGACAGTGTCCTTTCCTTTATCCTCTGATTCGCCTTGTTACACATAAGCGCTCACTATCTCTTTATCAATGTGAATGTTGTTTCTTCTTTTTGTTCTATCCCATCAACGCACCATACTACCCCAATAATATTATATAATTTTTTTGCCGAAGACCAAGATATTTCATAAAAGTAGACTTTAAAGCTGTGCGACAATAGAAACCCCTTTTACCCTATCATCTACAGCAGGCGCAAGAACAGGATTATTTATTTGAGTAGACAATGCCAATTTGTGTTTGAAAAAAATCACCAGGTACCTTGTTGATGCGAGGTGATGCGATCACTGATCTTATCACAAAGCGCTTAGGCAGCGTCTATCATTCTTACGCATAATATTATTATTATTATTATTACACTTTACTGACTTGGAGCCATTATCTTTTTTCGTCGTATGGACGACGACATTGTTTTGTAACACCGGTGCCATTGATCACCTCTGCAATCTCTAATATCTTTCGTACGATCACCGCAGCGCATTTACAACATTTGATTAAATGAGCACTATTTGGAATGCAATCAAAAACTGTGCTTATTATAACTCAGGGATGAATTTCACTTTTTTGAGAATCTGTCCCTGATTGCCCGCATAGAATTACCATTACGAATGAAGAAAAAGGTTACGCGCATGAAAAACCCAAATTCACTTCCCATTTTCATTTTCCCTATGATTTATTTTGTGTTCTTTCAGATCGTCAAATCTACCAAATTTTGGGTGATATGTACAGCGCAGGGATGGAAACCGTGAAGACCGCAATGAACTGGGCTGTTTTGTATATGCTCCACTACCCGGAGGTCTTGAAGAACGTTCAGGACGAGCTTGACCAGGTATGCCCCAAACTCGAACTACAAACTTGAGAGCTTGATCACAAAAAATTAGAAAAAAATTCCATTCCCCAATTTTTTTCATCCCATTCATTTCGTAAATTTTTACATTTCTGTTTAATAATCTGTTCTGCAAATGTGGGTGAAACGGCAGGCAAACCAACAAACTGGCTAGTAATCATGCAAATAAGGTGCATCACCTCATATATGCGAGGTAGAAGTGGTGGTGGTGGTGGTGGTGGTAGCAGTTAGTTTCTTGCTTGCCTAGTGCAGCCTACCCTTTTATTGTTTGCAACCCCTGCCGACACTGCACAGCTCCTGTGCGATGCCTATACTCTTGCATCGACTCAAATTTTTACAACAAGAACAACAGTCATATTAGTACGAGGACTAGTCCTGCTTTTATGTCATAGAAAATGAATCAGTAGGAGTACTTAATAAGTTATGCAGTACGATGAGCTCATTTTACGACGCTAACAGCTCATAACTCTTTTTTCTTGTGCTTTCTAGGTTGTCGGGCGAGAAAGACTTCCCACCCTTGATGATATGCCTTGCCTTCCTTACACCGAGGCTACGACGCTTGAAATACTTCGACGAGCTTGTGTTGTTCCACTTGGCACGACTCATTGCACCACCAAGTAAGTTTGCCTCCTTTCTTTCCTCTTTGCTTGCGTCACTCATTCATCCCCAAGTCAAACTCTTGACTTGATTCTTTTTTTTCACTCTTGAAAGAAAGCTGTCGGCTCCAACATTAGTGTGTATACCTAGTAGTGTCGCATCTAAATCACTCCAGTTACTAATGCATCTATTTTCGTGTGCTTGTTTTTGCAGAGATGTTGTTCTTGACGGTTTCGAGATCCCAAAGAACACTCAAGTTATCCCCCTGATCTACTCGGTTTTGATGGACGAGGAGCTGTGGGAGGATCCTGAGGAGTTCAACCCTAGCCGATTCTTGAATGCTTCTGGCGCTGTGTCTAAGCCTGATTTCTGGATCCCCTTTGGAGCAGGACGAAGAATGTGCCTCGGTGATATTTTGGCAAAGCAAGAGATCTTCCTGTACTTCACTTCCCTTGTCCACTGTTTCCATTTACAAAAAGTTGAGGGCACCACTCTCCCTGATCTTGTAGGTCAAGCTGCTGTCACCATTTCTCCTGATGAATACGAGGTTAGCCAAAAAGAAGAAAGAAAGCTGATACTCCTGCATTTTCCGGAGTTTCTCGGAATTAATTGTAATTATTCTGCAGTGCTAAGTTTCTAATGTGAGGTCTCCTTCATTCCAGCTTCTTGCCATCCCTCGTCATGATGAGCTTTCATCCACCAAGAAAATTGGAAACTCTACCGATTACCAGTTGATCTGCTCCGGAGCTTTATCTGTCAAATGCCAATCTCTGCTTAACAGTTGTCCTCTCCTCGAGAGACGTAACGCCGGCCAACACTGACCGCGTTGCAGCTTCTCCCAGTTGATCTTGTACAAAGACTTGAACTTTGCCTTTCACACTCAGGTTTTAAAAGGGGTGTCAGGCCAACCAATCTCATATTTAGCAAAGATTTCAGGAAAGACATTCATGGAGGAAGCAAGCAGATCCTTTTGATAGTTTAAATGGCAATCTTCTCCATTTCATTTACTGTTTACCCTTTGTTGATTTTCTGCAGAAGAGGAGGAAGAAGAAGAAAAAGTAAGCGCGTAGAAAGGGCTTCAAACGCCTTTGGATTCATTCAAATTATATGAAAGGAAGAAAGTACTTATAAAAATTGTTTACCATACCAGATACAACAACACTTTTGTCCAGTAGGTAATTAAAATTAGTGGTAGGTAGGTAGGCACATCTTTAATTATTAAGTTTGGCAGAGTGTTTGTTCAATCAGATTGTCGATTGGTTAACGCAAGAAGTGGCTGTTGCAACTAACCATGCATGGCGTGAATATTAATTTTTAGGCTTAATTTATCCAATGTTATGGTATGCCTGGTGGTGTGAGTTAGTTTCCTAAATTTCAACAAAAAATCACAAGTTGCCCCAGAGAAATGCTGTCGAATGAAAATAATATTTCGCCTTTATCTCTACACACGTTCAAAATAGCCTTAATGCTTTCTTCTGACAAAGTCAAAGAGAAACCCAATTTTGGAAGTCTAAATTTTGTCTCATTTCTTGTAACAGAGGCTAGAAGCTACTTTTACTCCTTTTCGATTCGTTTTTTTCTCGTTACAATCATGGTTATTTTTTTCACCCCCTCTTCCATCCACCAATAATTCATTCCAGACTATGTAACAAGTTCTCTGGTGCAAGTAACGCTTGTTACGTGAATCAAACTTTATTTCAAACAAATATTTTGTGCCATTATAGTGTTTTTCTCAACAAGATACTTTCACACAGACGCCATATAATTTCGTCTCCCACCGACATTTTTTGTAGTTTTTTTTCCGTTTGTTTTGCTTCTTTTCACTCCAGTGCAGTACTTGGCTTTGCTGACGTTCACAGAATACGACTGTTGTCTTCCATGCCTTTTCGTTTTCATGATCTTACAAGAGCGTTCATGCATTGAATAATGGTTGGGATCTAAGAGAAAAATATGTTCTTGTCTAGTCAGTTAAAGCTGCTGAACACTCGTGAAAGGATTTTTTTTGTATTGAATTGCAGTATTTTTTTTGGACATTCCACCGTCTGCACAAAGAACAAGACATGAAATATTCTTTTGCTTTAAAGATTTCATCCAACACACAAACCACACTTCACCTTAGTGAATAAATGAATGACTTTCGTTCGACAATATTTCATTTTGACTACACCTACACACTAGGAAAAGCACAACTTTCCCCATTCCTCCAAAAAACGATGTAAGCTGTGAAAGTGCTATACTGAGTGAGTAAATGCAAAAAGTAATCATAAATGAGTTAATTTGGGCTAACTCCTTCGCATAAGAATAGAAATACATATAGTGAATGAATCTCTTAAACAATCCCCATCAAGTGGGGCTAGAGTGGGTGAAAATGTCGTGTGACCAATGAGAAATGGTTAGTCTATCTATCTAGGTACTGATGATGATGAGCACTGGAAGGGTAAAAAGATTGCCGCAAGTACTTAGGTGAGAGCGGTACAGATAATAAAACTGCTAATGAACAGGAGAAGGATGATGAATGATAACCGAGTGAAAAAGAATTGTAATGTACGACAGAAACAGAAGTTACTCACACGTACTGTAATACCGTGTGTGATTTTAAAAACTTATATTTTATTATTTTAATTCTTGTTTTATGCTACAACTAGTCAGTCGTTTAAATCCGTCGAAGTACTTTCACCATTTACTTCTGCACACTTCCCGTTTTAATTTCAGCTAAGCAGAGTGTATGAAATTTAGTGAACCAAATGATAGTAGTTAAGTTTATTGTGATGATTTTCAGCACTACACATACGACTATTAAGTACACGCGGAAAAATCTTTTTTTTTGTTCGAGTCACGAGTTGATTGATGATGGTACCATTAACAATATTAACTTAAGTATAGAATTTCTCTACGACCTTTGACTAACTTTTTCCTGTCAACTCATGTCGTGTAACCATGTAAACCATCAGAATATTTCAGAGTGTACGATTTTCATCTTATTTCAGTAACCAAGTGTAGTAGTTTTACTAGGTTACGTACGTTAATATTGTAATACAAACTGTATAATTTTTTGCTCTTCTCTTCGTTGTTAGTTTTTATCCAATAAAGAATTAAATATATGAGTAGACGGATGGTAATTTTTCTTTCGAAAAATCCTTCAATCATTTACAAACCTGACAAAATATGCTGCACGCAGTGAACTATCGAGAATGGTTAATGCTGCGATTGAGAAAGTTTATCGACTTGCCAAACTCACGCTTTATCCTCAGATTGCCCCATGAACTCGGTTTCCTCCTTAGCATCGTCATCACTCTCATTGCCGAAACTATCTTCGAGCGACAGCATACCTGGTACATTTCTGGATGATGATGAGTTTGCAGTCTTTCCTTTAGTGGGTTTGATCCCCGGTAAGGAATTGAATTCGTCGTAAAAACTACGATCAGGTAAGTCTCTCCTCCTTTCAGCTACGTCATTATTATCGTCCTCACTTTCGACTTTCACTGGAGCGAAGCATTTTCCAGTAGTAGCATATGTTGCAGTTTCCTTCACAAGGAAAAGTAACTCAGGCTGATAACTTCCTCCCCCTGAGGTACAACCGCCACTAGCTTGGCTGGATGATGAATCACCATGAGTTCCTCCAGTGAGCACCCTCCCAACAAGTGGGCTGGATCTCAGGTTGCTTACATGATGTCGAGGAGTCACGTAGACAGCAGCAAGTGTAGTTGGAGAGTTGGATGATGTCGGAGCCAAAATTCTTCGCCTTTGGCATGACCTTGGTGACACCGCGATTTGTTGTTGGGGTGACCTTCGACTGCTCAGTGCTGTGTGAACCACAGTCGTGGAGAAATTTCTCTGACAGGTCTGATCAGATCTCGCAAGCATTCCATTAACCTCCGTTCCTGGATGCACTGTGGGTGATCGCCGGGTTCGAAAACAATGTAGCCATTTCACAGCTTCCCGACGGAAATGCTCGTTGAGTCCGCAGAAAATAAATGGGTTATACATGGAGCTGGACATCGCTATCATATGGCAAATCAGTATTGCCGTTGAATTGTGCCGAACATGAGAGAAATGAGTAAGGAGATGGTAAATGTTGATGGGAGCCCAGCTTAATGCAAAGCAAATCACCGTCAGTACTAGCATTTTTATTGTCTTTCGCTTTGCCCGTGATTGTGCGGCGACTTGCCGGGGTGTTGTAGACCCTGCAGGGGACAATTCCAAATTGGAGAAAAAATTATTTTCTTGTTCCTCCATCTCGATAATCTTGTAAAAGGAATAGAGTTTGAATTTTATTTTAGGGGAGAATAGCGAGTGAAACGACAGAGTTTTGTGCAATCACAAATGAATACATGATAGTAGTACATACTTACTACGAAGGAAAGTTTCTGATAACTTGCGCAATGGCGATACTACTTACTTACAACCTACTACTTGTCAGCTACTGCGATGGAGAAATTGTAAGTTCGTTTTTACTCACCGAGATTCGAGGAACGATACCATAGCCGCCTCATAATGGAGATATATGACACGGTTGTAAAAAGTAGGGGCAATAAATACTGCGCGAGAAATGTTGCTATTGTCAGCAATTGCCGAGAGCGAAGCGAGCCAAACTCCGCTTGACAACGCCTCACCACCCGCACGGTGAGCACCGTGAGAACCTTGAAGAAAATTATTATCATGAAATTGTAAATCCTCATTGGCGAAAGAAAACTCGAGCTAGCAAACCCTATTAATTTTGAAAACGCCATTACCTAGAACAAATTACTAAGATGTCTGAAAAAGGCAGGAGAAGTAAGGCGGAAAATGATAGCGCTGGCTAGGGTGATACTATCAAGGCTATAATGTTAAGTAGAAGTGTGGATAGATCGAGAGTGCACATGGGAAAGTCTCGGCAATGATCATATTAAAGATGTGATTTTCAGAATCATATTTCTTTATCAAGTTACATTCACATTCTAGCACTATCACTTCATACTATGTGGCAAAATATACACACGCCATAATAGTTAGATTGGATCCCGTTTGCACACAAAAAATGAATTTTTTCTTTCGAATTCTTTAAGTGAACTGGCAGTCAAGAGTTGAAAGAGTGAGTACAAATAAAAAATTTCTCAAGTTTCCCTGAAAATAAAGTTTCTGGTTATTTTTTCAGAAGAGTAATATTATCTTCTAGCTTTTGCTCTAAATTTCATGATATTCTTTATGCATTGCCATTCCATTGGTTGGTCAATGACAATGTACTAATCTGAATATGTCATGTCTCAAAAAACTCACCTCACCTTCTCCTAGATACAGTTCAGTTCTTCTCTTTCTCGGAACTTGAATGAGAAATTCTCGCTGGCTTTTCTATGTC
>JAHZNH010001743.1:0-22108 GCA_027744355.1 Tyrannoseira gladiata | reverse complement strand
GTGTCCCGTATCTATTCACGAGGGTGAAATTTATTGTCATCACACTGTACCTAAATGTACACACCGAGCACAGCCCCAGTGAAAGTGAAAGGAAAGATCAAAACTGGAGGAGAAGTTGTCATCTTCCTATTGTTTGAAGAAATAAAAAGCAAGGAACATGCATGTAGGTGATATTTCATGCGCTGCGTTTATTAACTGTCTAAACATTAATGCGGAGGAGGTGGCCGGCTAGGGAGTTGGTACTTTCTCCCACTATATTTGTATTCTCTGCTTCGAAGTGGCTCTTAAATGTACCTAGAGAAGAACATACATACATCCACACACTCGCTCAGTCAGTCACTGACTGAATCAGTTATGCTTCCTCAACAAAACAATGTCCCCCCATTATTGTTATCGTCACTGGAACAAAAAACAAATCCTCGAGAAAAAAAACTCGAATTACAAAGGTCTCTCATGTAGTATGCAGAGAGGAACTAGGGATTTAAAGTTGCATGGCCGTTTTAAATATTAAAGCAGTATGAAAGCGTGAGTTCAATAGGCAGCAGTTAAGTAGGTGAAAGGACTCGTAGCGCACACGAGGACTCCTTTTCTTCTCGGTAGTCTCACAATGCCCCATATGTTGCTTAACCGGGGTTTCGGACAGGAAACACTCATTGCAATGAGTTCCCTTGCATCAACGGTTCCAAATAGCAAATAATTTTTATGATTACTGCAATTTCAAGGAGCTCTTTTGAAATAAAGTCTTTCTAAAATTTCAAACTCGACTTCTAGTATTTCTCGCCGAATAAATTCATTTTGGAGGACAAGAATAATGAAATCATCACCTTGGAAATCATTTCGAAACCATAAGTAATCTTCTCAAAAAGGATCAAGTCATCACGATGTGATATCATAGGTATCTGGAGCTGCTGCTGTAAACACATTTCTGCAGACAATAGGAGTGACTGATGCGATCAAAATTTTCACTAGACTCGTGTTATTGACTCTGACAATGTCCCGACTTGGAGAAGGGAAGACGTTCCCCAAGCACAACATTCTGTAAGAAAAAGGATGAGTTCATGCACTACAGCGTTTATGTATATCTGCTTTTGTTCATCCATCGCACCGTATCGTATCGTGTTCCGGGTCTGGTACCAGCAAGCAACCCGTGCACAATTTCCTCCTTGCTGAGTATGCCTTTCCGAAATTTAATTTTCAATTCAGGAGAGACGAAGTCGCTAGATATTTAGCTTTCCTCAGTTTCAGTTATACTGCGTTAGGCTAGCGTTTCATCCCACTACATGAAGTCGAGAGGATTTGCCTTGCTCCATCAGTTTTCTCTCACTTCATAAAAACTGCTCTGCAATCGCTTTTAAAAGACAAGATCATCTCCAATTTTTGGCCAGAGTCTTTATTCCTCCCAAATCCTGAGGGATTGCATTTCCATCCTTTTAAAAAAACATCAAAACAGCTCTCTCAAGCCATTCATCATAATAATATTGTGAAATCACTAGCAGTAAACTGAATTCCTTTCTTCGCTTCAAATTTCAACTTGGGCGGGGGGAGGAAACGCAAAAAGCACGAAAATTACAACGGGAAAGGAGCCCACATGTCCCAAATTGAAGCTCCATTTGTAGGCCACGAATCCCTGGGAGATAACCACATAAAGCCATAGGATGGCTTACATCTCTACCACAGCTTGACTGTAATGAATTTTTTTTTCTACCTCTGAAGCTATCACCACGGAATATTTCGAATCCCAAGGAACGCTTTTCCACACATCTAGCGTTTCTTTGCGGCATGAAACCCACCGGGTTAAATGGTTCTCATGGTTGAGCCGCGTCTCAAAAGCGTTTTTAATTAAGAATTTGCTTAAAAGTAACCCACGAGCGTATTTTTTTCGCAACGGGGTCAGATTCTGGATTTTGCGGTGCGGCATCTCTTGCGACATGATGGATTGACTACTAACTAAGCACACGGTGATGATGCTGATGGTGATGCCATACTTGCGAGAGGGGATATTATCTTCAGTGGGAAGTAGTTATCCATCGCACATTTCATTAGCGTTATCGTTGACGAGGGTAAATGAAACGAGAGGAGAAAGGAGGTAGTGCTCAGAATTCTTAACGAAAGCTGAGGCTTGCAATAAATTAGTCTCTCTCTCTCTCTACTGGCGAAAAAAAATATTTTAAAAAAGGATGCGGGCATTAACCCGCACATTCCATATTGACTTACCCAGCATGTGGAGGAACTTGATTCCAGTTCTTCGAAGTAGAGATGCCACTTGTGGGTTCAGGGTTTCAGCATCCTCAATCACAAGCCACATGATGGATGGTACATGCATCAGGGTTTGCGCCAGTCTTGTTAAATCCGGGATTTGCTCAGGTCGTTTATATGTGGGTGTTATGATGTAGATCATTGGAAGCGTTACCGACTCACCTGAAAGGAATACAAAAACAAGAGAAGATTCTTTACATTTTTTGTTGGAAATACGAAGAGACTTCATCGGAATTTCTGTCATGATCTATTGTATACACACGATGGTGGTGAAACACTATCACCAAAAGACATCTCAAGTTCTGAAACACATTCATCCATCGGTTGGCTCGTTCATTCATACCCTTTTTATGAAATCGCGAGACCACACTAGATTCCCCAGAACACACAACAATGTGGATACGGCGGTGGTGGTGGTAGTGGATTCCGCAATCCACCCACCTTCCCTATTCACTTTACCTTCACGTTATCTGTATTCCTCTCACAGCTCTCCCTCTTTTGTGGTATCATTGTTGTTTCCGTTTAACGTTTCACTTTGCGCACTCTACCAAACTTTGTATGCTCTGGAGGAGGAACACGAGCGAAAAAGTCTCTAGATTTCCCCTTATATATACACCTACTTACATATTTATTATTTCGAACGCATTCCATCCTACAACTTTTGGGGAGAAAATCATCGCTCCTTCTAAAACAGAACACTTTCAATTACTCACGACGCGGATGGAAATGAATGAGTCTCCAAACAAAAGTTCATTTTTCAACTGTCATCAAATGTCAAAAGTCCCGAAATGTGAGTGAGTGGCAAGGGCACAAGGGATACGGCATTTAATTAAGCTCTCATACCTCCACAGTAGTACTGACAGTCTTAGTTTTCGTGATTGAAGAATTACTTTGAAATTTTGAAACGGAAGTAAATACTTCGGTTGCTATATCCAACCCCTTAGGACCTATCATATTACCATTGTATGCATGATTGCTAGAAGTAGTCCAACACAGGAGTAAATAGGGATCTATCTGTTGAAGCCCTTTTGCATCACAGAGGTTTACTCACTATTGCTAAATATGCTTATCCAGCTTACACTATTATTCCTCATTTGACCTTATTATGCATGCGAACAGTAAAACAAATCCCAACTTCCGCGAATTCGCATTAATGTGTGTCAGTGGAACAACATTTAATTTCGCTTCAGTTGTTTGGGAAGAGGACCGTGAGGAAGTTAGGAAGTAAGTAAGTGAGTACGTTGGCTCGCTTGCTTGTTCGCGTGATAAAACTTTTAATCGCGTCCCGTAAGAAATCAGGCAGTTGTTGATGATGATGATGATGATGCACCGAAAGTAAATTGAGTGAGGTGAAGCGCTGTGCTGGCATCGCATTGCATGCAATCCACGAACCATAAGTAGGACCCATGCACACGTTTTTACTTATTAACCGTGTCTGCATGCACTTTCATGATTCCTCTGGAATGAAAGCCAACTGGAACTTCTGCCAGGAACAAGCAAGCAAGTCTCAGAAATATTTTCTCCAGTATTGTGGATCCTTCCAGAAGTATCTTCTTTGTGCTTCTGGAGTGGTCTTCCTTAGACCTGACATTCGCAGTCGAAATACTTATGTATGAGCGAACATCAACTCTTCTCCACCTTCCCACACAAAAAAAATATATTTTATACTAGTAAGCATTTATAAACAATCTTGACACTCGCCACGCATTTCTAACAGTCCTTGTGTCCCATCCCGTCCTCCCAAGGAGCTTTTGAAGCAACCACCACTGCGTTCTAGAGTTTCTTGGTGGTTGAAAAAAAGCTAAGTAATAATACTTAATAATAGCTTTTCCAAGAGCATCTCGACCCTATTCCTCGAGTCCTTCATTAGGTTTTCCCAGGCACACACACAAAGGCTCCTCCGCAGTCTTTACCGTTCTTGAAGTGAAAGATGAACAATAGAGGACCGCAGCCCCAAAATGACAAAATTGCCCCTGCCTTTGCGATATAACTACATATGCTATAGTTGAGCACTTTATCTAACTGTGTAGGGCTTACAATTAAGTTTCTCTGGCCCTTATGCACTCCCCCATTATTGCAACTTACTTAACTTGAGCGAAATTTTGATGGGGTTAAAAGTAAGAAACCTCAAGCATTTGAAAAACTGGGGCGAACTTTTGGAGCAAACTTTCGGTATCTTTTCTTACTTATCTGTTGACGAAAATCGTGTCAAGTCCTCTCAAAATGGCAAAACTCAAAGTTTTCAATGTTTCCTATTCCCCCAAAGAAAATGCCAAAAAAATCGCAGTGGTATCCACCAAGTTATCCCAAGTTCCGGGTTCATTCAAAAAAGGTAGAGAGTAAGTAGTTCAGTAATTATAGATTGAATCATGAACACACGCATTTATTTATTGCTGGAGAAACGTATATTTTTTTCGTTTATATCCAAAATAAGTCGGACTACGAAAGCGTAGAGGAGAGTACAGCTCGTTTTAACCCATCTATGATTTCTACCATATTTTCACTATTTACATTTATCCCGTTCATTATGCCGGATATTGAATACAGCCCAATGAAATGTTCCTTTTGAAAAGCTGAACAACTTCCACTCTCCTCGACATTCTTTTTTTTCAGCCATGGGCCAAATGCATAAATGTATGTATTCAGGAAGGTTGTAAGTTAAACTCCGGAATTTCCCATTAGGCAGCTCGTTCCTGGTGGACATAATTGATAGCTGTTGATTCGATATTGATACTGGGGCGCTCCGAGAAATTGAATCAAAGTTCTTACGTCATTATGCGGCAAAACAATGGGAGGGAGGGAGGGAGGGAGGGGTGCAAAACTCTACTGCTCCTATTTCCTTCTGCACGGAAGGAAAAGGCCTCAAGATGTGATTAATTATCAGTCACTTAGAAATATAAGTTATTTGCCATGAATACAGCGAAATCACATCCCCACTCACTACCAGGAATGTCTGGCGTATGAGCCTACCTACTTTTCTCTATTCCACTACCCTACCTGCAATCTTACTAACTTACTTACTTAAGTCAATTTAACGTCCTGACTATCGCTCGCATTCATTCCTCCGTCCAGCAGTCAGTGTCGCCGAGTCTATAAACCCACTTCTTCCCAGAGCCATTCCTTCCTCATTGGTAAGTAATCTATCAGTTGGGTAGTAGTAGTAGGAGGTAGTCACGATATTTTATTCCCAGAATAGCGAAAAATGCTATAGGAAGAAGAAACTAACTTCCATTTTATTTGCTCTAGCTCTGACTGACTGAGAGAATTTTCTTCCTTCACAATGAAAGCATTCACCTTTCGCCCGCTCACTAGCCACTAACTTTTCCCCTCATGCTTCCGCCTCTAAAACACACGTGTCAAACATTAGTTTTTCTATGACTCGGCAGTTCCTCAGAAATATATTTAGCCCGAGCCCGCACCATTTTCCGACTTGTATATATACTTACAACAAGTCAATGCCACACTCACAAAATAAAGCTTATTGTGATTTCATTTCAGATGCGAGCGACAACAACAGTTCGGCACGCAATTCACCATGGACCTTTTTTACCCCGGAAAAGAATAGCCACGCTCTCCTCCATCCAGCGAGCGAAATGACGGAGGATATATATATTTTTTTGGATGTGAATGCACAGTAACAGGATTTTCTTTTCGTGTTGTGATTAAAAGAGGTGTGAGTGAAGTAGCGAAGTTGTGAAGGATTAGGTAGGGCGGGGAAAGACTTTTACCACACATAAATATTTCCCATCTCGAACAAAAATAAAAAAAATTCAGCAGTAGTCCAGCAGCTTCGGTAGTGACACGCTCTGAGCGTTATTTGAACAATGAATCATTGCTATGCGTGAGATTTTTTTTGACTGCCATTAACCGGGTAATTAAATGACCACTCCTGTCTTGAGCCACGGCAAGAATATATTTCTGTGAACAGGGAACGTTCACTCCATCGAAATCCAAGTAGGAGCCAATCCTTCCTCGAGATAAGGAAATAATAACGGTAAGAGCACAAGCAGGAGTTGGAACTGCGGCGCGGACGCGCATACGAAATGAGGACTAGGTAAAGGTTCCCCCAAACGAAGAATAGGGGCAGGGCAATAAGAGAGATGGAAAGTGAAAGAATTGCGCGACTAGAATAATGCGGGCTATTAAAAAGCCGCACAATCAGTGAGAGAAGTTGAGTGCAACATTTTTACTTCCCGACTTCTTCCCATCCCATCGCCATTACTTTCACTTGCGGAGAGCGAAAACTCTCTGAGCGGACCAGGAAGGAACTGTTGAACTCCATCGAGAAGTGGTGGTGGTGGTTCGTCGGGTTTTGTGAGCTCTCTCCTCGATCCGGTCCTCGATAGAACCGTGGCTGTGGGATGTGGATTAATCTATTTTTCTGAGAATGAGGCGGGCGACAAGAGCATAAAAGCCACCTTGAATACATAAATTTTAACGGGGAACGGAGGAGACACCACCACGAGAAGAGAGGCGGAACACACCACACCACTCTCATCCTTGAGGTGAAGCTTATGCAGATGTGCAGGAAACGTGTTCCTGGAGAATGTGAGAAAAGGGGAGAGATGAAAGCTGCAAAGTTAATCAATTGTGTGATTACGGTCATGTTCCATTCGAATTCTCTAAGCTGTGGAGGCACGCTAGAAAAACTGCGAAAGCCGAAATTGGCCTTCTTCTCAAATTGAATTTGAAGATGCACTCGTACTTACTCACTCACCTACGACTTCGAGTCACTCCATCTTACCAGGCTTGTTGAATGCTATTTGCTGAAGGCGAGAAAATACGGGAAAGAGAATCTTTGGTACTAGAGAAAACCGTTATCTATCACACAATATATTTAGTAATATCAGTTGATGAATGGAGAATTAAAACACGCTCCACTACCGCACTTCCTCGCTAATCATGAAGGGATTATGGGAATAGTGTTGAAGTACGACTAGTGAACCTCGTAAGATTAGTCATGTGGCTCGCTTTCTAGAATCGGGAGAAGTTGTTCAAACAACAGAATCTCGTTGATACAAATCATTCAAATATGAGTGGAAAATTCGAAATTGTCAATGCATTCATTTTGCTACAGAAAAAGCGAAACTGGAAACTTGGGCGGGAAATTTAAACTGTTTATTTGAATTTCCCGTCACAGTCTTATGTTGCCCCGCTGTTGCATACGGCAAATGAGAAGACAATGAAAAATCGTTCTGTTACCAACTCAGTCAGAAAGTGGTGCATGAGAAAAGTAAAACCTAACCAGCGTCAAATTTGGATAATGTTTGAAGGTCCTTCTGAATGATAAAAAAGTAGGACACATCCAATTTCCTCTCTCATCAACAGTACTTCATCTGAAATAATAGGTTCAATGATCTTAAAGTTGGAATTGATTCTAGCCAAATCATACAGACCTTAAGTATCGAGTGAGGTGAACGTGCATCAGCACTTCATGGTTTAATTGAAGTTTGATTGGATTTCCCTAGAGTACTTTTTTTACAATTCTCTTGGCAAATTTAAAGCTGAGCGAAACTTTTAAATGAATCTATTTCTCCAAGGTTTTAAAGCACAAGCGCACTAACTAGATGTAAGACAAAACTTTCCCAAGTGCAGGTTTTGCTCTTTTGTAGCTTCTACTGTTCCAAAATTTAAAAATTATCCATTAGTCAGTTCTTCCAGAAAAAAATTTCATCGCCCAAGTGAAAGGAATGGAAGGCCTTCCATCCACCCTGAAATTTCACGGGTTTGGCTAAAAATAGCTAATTTTATTTGCACGAACCCACAAATTCAGATACCACCATGCTTCCATGAGATTCGTTTCCCATCTCCCATCCGTAATTCATTCCCATGCAGGGTTTCAGAGTGAACGTTTTCCTTGAGGGTTGAGTCCTATGATCATCATTATCATCATCCTCCTAGTATTTGTGTGCCTCCCAGACACTTTCATTTTCCACGCTCATTTTCCCTCTAACGCTACTTACACTCATACGTACCTTGAAAAGCCTACCCCACCACTGTCTTCATTGCGCTTCTAAAAATTTTTCCACTAATATTTATGTAGGTGCAATTTTCTTGTTTAGATCCTGTCCTCCTCCCCGCCTCAAGTCTCAATTTCGATAAAAGCCTTTTATTGGTTTGGAGGTGGGAAGAGAAGACGACATCATCCACTCTTCCATTCCATTCCATCCCATTCCGTTCGAGTTCAATTGGTCATGCTGTACTAGTCGAAAGAAGTGGGGAAAACACTCTAACGGTCCTTCTAGTAGTAATAATAATAGACACGGAAAAAAGGCGGGTATACCACTGCAAGCCTATCGAATCATCATTATCATTATTATCACTACTACTATCAGCATCATCATGATCCTCACTTTTCTTTTGCTTCCTCCGATGCTATCAAATAATGAATCAATGTTTGCATAGTTTTTAGACTCGATTCATTCCAATCATCCAGAATTCTATTTTGCCACCCTGAAGTACTTACAGTGGATCCCTGCTCAAAACACAAAGCACGAACCTATTACTTTATCATTATTAATGTTTTGTAAGTAGTAGAATAGGTATTTTTATTGGTAATTTATTCCGACTCTAGATTCAAACTTATTGCCATATTGCATGGTACGTGGAGGAGAAACTCAAAAAGTGTGTGTGAGTGTGAGTGAGCGACTAGACTCGCCGTGGGCGCTGCACGGATACAGTTAACATTTAAATCACCGAAACTTTGTGTCGACGCCCTTCAGAATTAGCACAATACCCTTTCAATTCTTTTTATTACTGCGCTTTTGTTTCTCCTCGGAATTCTATGAGGTACTTGAGTATGACCAACCAAAAGCAAAATAAATGCCTAGACTTTTTCGCTGATTCGAGACTGACTCGCACATTTCCTATTGAGAAAATTCGAGGAATGCGGACAATGTGATTATGGGCTATCCTATACGAAATTCAAGAATTACTCACTCACTCAGTCTTAAAAATTCCAATAATGGACATTTAACTCTCATGCCAGCCACATCTTTGCTACAAAATTGCAGCTCTAAATTGTTTTCATATAAATATCAATGATTTTTCAGTAATTTTATTTGCAACAATCGCTTAATTGAATACACTGACGAAAAATTCATAAGAATATTGAGGGTCATGCTGGCAAACTGTGCATCTGTGTCTTGTAATTTTTAGCAATTAAGTCCTAATATTTTAACCAGTGGCTACTCAACTTATCAGGAATCTACTTCATTGATAAACACGGGCGGCATATGGCCCACGCATTCATTCATCTGTCTACGATGGGTTCAAAAAGAAAACTACGAAAAGTATCCTGCATTTGGCAAAAATCTATTGAAAAGGCGGACGTAACATAATGTAAAGCAACGAAAAGGGGGAAGCTAAAAGCGCACAAGTACACATTATTATATTCCCGACGCATCCTATCCATCGCCCTCAACATTCCCAATCAACTTGACTCGTCCGCTCCAGATTTTTTTTATCTGCCTGAGAGTGAAAGTCTCACGTAATTCGTTTGGACGATTCACTTTGGAGGAAAGTGAAAATTCGAACAGACTAGCGGAGTCAGCTAGTTACGTAGCAGAAAAAATATTTTTCTATGCAAAGCATAAAAAAGAAATTGGATTGAATGGGCTGGCGAAGTATTGCTGCTAGTACCCAGGCTGGGAGTACGAATCAGATATGTACATGCAGGGATCTGAACAAAGTCAAGTTGAGGTCCTATTCTAGCTCTCGCTGGACAATGAGAATGAGACTGAGGTTGGGGAAGAAGAGAAAAGGGAAAATTTTGTGGAAATGAATCTCCAAAAAAATTAAGTCATCATAAAAAAAACTAGAATGACTATGACCGTTACATTACATTACCCACTAGTCTAATGCTCCTCCGTCACATTGTATTTTCGGGAGGAGGCTGCTGTTTCCCATCCCCAACACATGTTTCCGCAGTTGCTCAACCGGTCTAATGTAATGTGACGGAGGGTTGGTATTTATACACCAATTTACTCTAATGTGACGTGACTATGGCGGTATCATACCATACCATCCTTGCGAACAAAAAAAATTGGATAATTTCCCTCATGAAAAATGGCCTCACGTATAACGCATTCGACGATCATAATGACCATCTGGTCCTAGTGTTTTTGGGGGGAAAACCTCAGAGAAAATGGGCGGTTTTGGTTGGAAACATTCTACGTATGTTTGCACTGCAATTTTTAATGAATTGTGCGTTTACTTATAATTGGAGGGATTTCAACGAGATTTTTACTTCCGTTTCAGAGCAATGACTCCATCCAGTGGAGTAATGTTAACTTACCGATCCACTTAATTTTTTAATTGTATTTAAGGAGCAATAACACTTACGGAGGCCATTGCAGAGCGTCGTATCACTGCGAATGTTTTCCAGCACCTTCTCGGAAATGTTGTGGACGATTACGTCATCGATCCGGAATGTGATGGTTCGCCCATTCAGGCCCCCGAGTTCCTCCACTGAAGTTTGGCCGGGGAAGTTGACCTAGAAGAAGAATTCAATTGGTCATCAAAATTGAGAAAAACCAGATTTTTCCATTTTTTCATCAATCTATCTATCTCTCCATCCATCCATATCAATATACTTCTTCCCTTCGAATCAACCAAATAATACCTAGGGAGAAAGGCACAAGGATTCGGAGAACTTACTTATGAGAGGGAGAACATATGACCATACATGGAGTTATGAATGTTCAGAGTTAATGGAGGTTCAGGGTTCATAATGGCTCATCATTTTTTTCTCCCGTGAAGATTTTTTCTTCGTCGGTGGAGAGAATTTTTTTTTATATATTTTGTTGGTTGGTCGACCATAGGACACGCCAATGAGTTGGGTTCGTAGTAGTAGTTAATACTTGTGTAAGTTGTCCCATCCCATTTTCAAGATGGATAGGTCTAACGTGATCCACAGGGCGGAGAACTCTATTTATTCCTACTGACAAGTGAGTGGTATGTAGTATGTACTTCGAAGACCTATGGATACTCATGTACTCGAGTTGACAAGAAAGCTGGGTGAAGAATTGAAGACAATGATGCTTCTCCAAGCACATTCATTTCCTTTCATGGGCAAACTCCTAAGCCTGCTCTTGTCTACATCATTGACACAGCTATAAAGGTTGGATCGTTATAGTGAAAGTTGAGGTCGTTGTTGTTGCATTCGGCAGTTGGTTTTACAGTTCAACTAAAAACACTTGTAATCACGCACAATGTGATGGCGGTGGTGGTGGTGGTGCAGTGGTGTTTTATGTAATTTCACCGACTTCGTCAGGAAGGAAGTTTCCCGTATGCCGGAGACAAGGACTTGGAGTGGAGGGGAATGGAATGGATTGCATTGCATTGCATATTGTAAACACAACGGAAGAAAAGAGTGAAAGTAAAGAATGTTTTGACCATATATCTTTATCATGTTGGTTTGCGTGCTTCAAGGGGAGAAAATGGAAAGCGACAGCCGCTAGCGGCTGCCAGCCTGAAGAAGGATAGTACAATGGCAAATGCCATGCGACCAGCACCACCACCACTAACGATAAGAAAGCCAGTATCAAATTTGCAGAGACTGGGAAATCTAAAGGACATCTTGAAATATAAAATTATTTCCTCTGAAAAAAGAATCTCTGCCACAGGGAAGGAGTAGATAGGAGCCTTCTTCAAAATTTGGATAGACGTCGTGGCTACCAAGAAAAATATGTGGAAGTGAAAGAAACAATATGGAAAGGGGAAAGTAAGTTTTTCCAGAGGAGGCGAAGGAAGCCCGTAATCCAATAAATAAAAAAAGTTTGAATAGATGTAAATAAAAAAGTTTGCGTCTCCATGAATTTCCTCTTACGAATGGAATGGAAACGGAGCCTCAAGTATCCGACGCAGAACGGACTCCCGAAACCAAACAAAATAATATAAGTAGGTATGACTGCCCCTGTATGGAAAGCCACTAGCTTGTGTGGGTTTGACTTACCAGCTGAGTGAGTAAGTAAATTCGTGAATAAGTATTTTTTTCGAGTTAATTACCACATTTGGCAATACTTCCGCCTTTCTGAGAAACTCTCGTGGAATTGCTAATAATATGTTTGAATGCGTACCAAAGCCTAGAATTTGCTTCCCTGCTTAGCATTTGAAGTCAGTGGATTTTTGGAATTTGCCGGTTTGCTGGGTAGTAATTTCCAATGTTATACTTTTCTCTTGAATGATCCTTGTTCATTTTGGCCATTTTTTGATCGGAAATACTTCAGCTTTGTGGGGAAATTCAAAAGGCTTATCGATTGCTTGAGCACTGAAGTACTGGCTGAAATACTTGCGTTAGCCCACAGTTATGCCCGGGATTATGCCTTTATGCATTTCGAATATTTTTTGGGGGGAATAATAGGTAATCCTCTTACACTCCATTTCCTCCGTGGGGGATGTAATCACTATGGGAAATTAAAAATTTGAGGAGCTCACCATCGTGTATCCTATAGATGTGGAGTAAGTAAGTGCCCGGGGTAAGTGAAGACTATCTGGGAGCAGAGCTATGATTGCGATGAGAACCCCCTCCCCAGGAAAAAGCTTTTGTCGCTTCGCTAAATTACAGAGGAGCACTTCATTCACCCGATCAGAAAAAAGAAAGCGAATTTCATACAACTACAACCGGACTAGGGAAACGAAGGGGGAGGTAAATTTCCGAAACAAGGGAATTGGGGTACGGACTTTGAAAAACCAACTCTAAGTCTAGCTCATAACGATAAGTACCACAATGGCCTTTAGGTACCTTTGAACCAGACACTAGTATGTTTTTTCGCTTCTGGAAGCAATAGTGAGTGGAGGAAAGAGCTGGCAATCAGTCTGATCGAAGTGTATCTTTCCAGAGAGACAGACATAGAAAGCAACGCAAGCAAGTACCTACTTCACTACAGCTTCAAGTGACAGTTTCCCAGTAAAATATGAACCAATAATGCATTGGTTCCCGTTGACAGAAATCCGGGAAGCTATTTATTTAATGGAATACTACCAGTTTTAACGCCAAACAAGCGTTAACGTAAAAGCTTTTTTTCCCATCCACCATCCATTCTCCTCCAACCTCTGAGACTCCCTGATCCTCACCCCTTTCGCCCACTGAACTGAAACGGGTTCATTTGTTTCAGCCACAAAAATCATGGAAACGGTGGCTGTGATAAATGTGGTTGTGCTCTCCCAAAATAATGAATGAGCGAGCCCCTATACCTGGCTCGCGCGACGGTGACGACGACGACACTGACACTGGGAAATTCTCAATGAACAACTTCAACTCCATATCTTCCTTTCGAATTCAATGCCGAGCCAGAGCCACTACATAAAGTTTTATGAATCAAGTCCCAACTACTAAAAAACGCGAGTTTCATGTCTGCTTCTCAAAGTACTTCTATTTGAAACTCCTCACCTGACTTCTTCCCCTCGTCAAAGTATTACTCCCTTCGTTTAAAATGCACAGGCTCTCCGATCCGAAACACCTTTGCACACGTGTGCCCCTAACTACACGGAAAAACGGGGGGGGGAGAGGAGAGAAGACAACTGAAAAATAAACACGGGGAGAACTAAGTAATGTAAATCCGTGAAAACGGCCTTCCCAACGAGAAGGGGAAACTTTTCCACGATAAAAAACATTTCCTCCTTCCTCTAGCTGGGAAACACACGAATAAATGTAGGAGCAGCATAAAAGTGCATGATCCAGTAATCCCACATGAGCCACTGCTCCATAATACCGGGAAAGACAAGCTATGAAAAAAAAACTCAACTCAAACCTAAAGATTTTCACTCGTATTGTTTCCGTTCCTTGACTCAAGGAAAAAAAAGAGAGTGTGGCGCAAAACAACAACAACAAAACCGAATCATAGAACATTTACATTAGAATGTATCGTAAAAAAATTGTGTCTGCAACTTTTTTATATACCTTAATCCAATCCTCCTTTTCCTTTCTTAAGTTTTTTTTTCATAGCATTTCCTTTCTCTTCCGTTCGTTTCGATCAAAAGGAACTCAGAGCAGAGTGTGTGGACTATGAGGAATAAAGAAAATGTTTTGAATTTCACGCGATACGCCCGCCCGAGCTTGGAGGAATCTGAGGGGAAAAGTGGAGTTTAAGTGTCGATGCATATATATCCAACATCCAACTTGAATAATGGAGGCGGAGGGTCGTATTCTAAAGTCACTTTCACTTAGGTCTTTCTCGGATATGGATCCGGAGGAAAAAAAATAAAATATGGGAAGGAGGCTTTGTGCTCCCCAACTTATTGAGCTGAGCCCCGCAAAGAAGAAGAAAGGAATTTTCTTAGGGACGGACATAAGGCATAAAGATGAGAAAGCAATGCGATGCAATCCTATGCAACGCAATGGCTCGTGAAAAGGGTTGAGGAGGCGATATGAAATCATATTTTCCTCTCGAACAATGATAACGATACAAGCTGCGCGCCAGCAAAAAGTTCACGAGCATATTTTCTGTTTATCATAAAGATAAAGTGGGGAGTCTAAAAATAAAATAGAAATTGCTTTTCTCTCTCCGTAATATCGAGCACGAGTGAGTGATTCATGAAAGCGTACTCGATTCTTTGATCAGATCTCCGGCCTGCCCTAGCCTGAGCCTGGCATCGCATTGTTAGTCTGGGATGGCGATGCGATGAAAGATGAAGATGTGCAAAGGCCGAAGAGAACATCACAATTTTTAGTGGATCGTATTGGATCATCATCATCATCCTCCTCCTCAAAATCTAAGTCGTTTCCCCATCACCAACTCGAACATCTTTCCTACATATTTTTTTTCAAAGGAGTAAGGAAATCCTTTAGGAATTTCCATCTTTCTTTCTTACCTGGTGCGGTTGGTTCACAGCGAGGAGGGAGAACATGCAGAAGGAAATTCCCAGGAAAATGACGAGAATTAGTGACTTGTGAAGTGGAGACACAGCCATCCTGATGCCGATGCTGATGATGATGATTATGTCGATGATGGTGTTGACCCATACACGTGTATTTAGACAAAGTTCCTTTTTTCTGCTCGTTCCTTCTTCGGCAGGAAAATGATTATGATGAGTGACTAGAGCCGTGCTACTAATGTAATTTCCGTTGGTGTTTCTTCTTCAAATGGGGGAGTACTAGTGGTGGCGTTCATTCCTCGGTAGTGAGTGGGTTATCTTGGAAGTTGGAGTTGGGCTTACTACTGCTACTACTTCTACTGATATTTCTAGCATCCACATCCACTTCTGCTCTATGAAATAACTTTCCTGCTACCACTACTACAGCTAGAGTCATAGTCATTTCCTCTTTGCGAGGAGAAGACGAAAAAAGTTCACACGTTTTCTTTTCCTCCTTCCTCAATTCCCCCACTCCCTCCTGATCCTAGAATGGGGAGCTGGAGCTGGCAATAAAGTCTAATATTCCTATTCAACGCTTTCCTCAGCTCCCCATCACATTTTCCAATGCGAGGGAGGAAGAAGTCTCTCAGTATCGTGGGCTTCCATCGGGAGGGAACATTCTTTTCGATGGGGAGAAGTGATCGCAGAAATGGGAACTGATGATGATGGTGATGATGATGACTTAAGGTGGTTGGTTGGTTTTTTTTCTCTCCACTTCTCTATGCAATAACAATAATAATATGTACACGCACCAAAAGACCCAAATGCCGCATTAGCAAGCGAGCACGAATTTCTTTTTTTTGGAGGGGCATTAACTACTAAGTCACAATGTTTTTATTTCATTTCGTGCCACTCCAACAACAACTCTTTTTTACGAGCTGCTCTCTTCTTCTCTTGGCATCCTTCCCCGGCGTCCGGAGTGGGTTCTGCTGATGTCTGGAGAAATGCCTTTGTTGTCACCCGCAGTAATGCAGAGGGGGATTAACACTTACTTGACACTGAACTTCTTCTTCTTCGCAGGAGCCACTGATGTATATCTAGGAGGATCCGAATCACCAACACCACACACAACGCTATAAGCTTCAATTGTCCGGTGATCTTGATTGTGCTAGATGTGTTTCATTGCCTTGCTCCTCCTGCCAAGAAAAAAAAGTGTTCGGGGTTCCGGAGATGGGAATAGAGATGTCCACCTCAGGATTTTCTCGTGCTTTCACACTTTCTACATCCGCGGCTTTAAATCCTCAGCTTCAACTCAACTCACTTCCAACTTCTCACCAGAGATCCAATCCAAGAGGAAGAAGATCCTTTTCCTCGCATAAAAGTTTTATTTAATATATCCTATCACATCACCACCATTCCTTTTTTTAATTCTCTTGGACCCTTTCCTCCTCACCGCACAAGTTTCTTTCTTGTCTACAGCTGCAACTTCATCTGGATCCTTTCCGGAGAAGTTTTTTTTCTTTCGTTGAGATTTTTTTTTTCAATGTTAGAATAATCATGTGTGGTTCAATGTATCATCCTCACTGAAATGATCTTTCCTTGAGTAAGTACACTGCATTGCAGACCCGAGAGTACTGAATGCTCCGGAAATGGTAGGATTCCACAAGGAAAAAAAGTCACCCAGTTCTGATCTGATTTTGTTATTTAAATGAGCTGTGATCTTTGTTCGGGGGTAGTAGTAGTTCCATTCAACTTCCACTTCACGCGCATCAGGTGTAAATGACACGCTTCCCAAAAAATGGATTGACAGTCCTCAGCAGTCTATTTCCTGTAGCACCAGCACCTGTTACGACAAAAAAGGCAGAGTTACTATCCAGATTTTTGCATAAATATTCAATGTCACATCACAATTAATGTTAATGAAGATCCGTGCGCACACCACAACAAAAAAGCAGTGCAGATTCTGCATTACCCCTGACATTGATCTCCGGCTTCAGTGTGAGCAAAACTTAATGAGCTTCGTGAAATACGGAATAATGAATCAAAATCGGCACACTTTATGCTCCCATATGAAATGCAATTATTCTCCTCTTATTATAATCATTTTTTTTGCAACCATTAAGAACAATAGTTATGGGTGACTTGACAGGGACAGAAAGAAAAAATATATTCCGAACAGGAGTGTGTAAGTGTGTGCTACTGCGTTCATGGATTGAAACTGCATTGAAGTGTAAGCACAATTGGCAATTCAAACTTCCAAGATGGGAATGGCCTCCGACGATTGCCAAAAGCCAATAACCGGGTGTCCCTACTTCTTCTCATTCCCTATTCCTTTTTACAGAGAAATCAGTCTCAGGAATCTCATTATACCACTAAGAGGAAATTGGAAGGAGTCAGTCGAACATTGACAATTGCAATTACCCCCATATATGTTTCAAGTCGAGCCCCATCGATAGAAAGATTCCAAGAATGCCATAAATCGAATTAAGATTAAAAGCTCGGTTCACTTTAAAGCATGAGAGCGGATTTGAGCACGCCAGGCCTATACTAATGGCTGTACATGTAACATTCATAAATACATATACTTGAGGGCATGTCCATATCCCCGAAATAGTAACAGATTGTCATTAGAAATAAAAAAAATAATGATGATTGGCAAACTAAATATTGCTTGCTCTGCCGTAGAAACAAAACTATTCAGTGAGTCAGGGCTTAATTTCCGCGAACACAAAAAACGCCCATGCAGCACGCAATACAGGAGGACAAGCAACTTACTCACTCATATTTATACCTAACATGACAAGGTCATGAGACAGAAACTAGCATTTCGCCAAAAAGTTTCCCGCACGCTTGGAAAAAATCCACCTCTGGTAGTCATGGTAAATGGCTGGTTTTCGAAAGCCAATCAACGGCACATTTTCCACGCAAACCTATTTTATGCCGACTAGGGCTACTACTTAAATCTAACTCGATTCTTCATTCCATAATTTTGGCTAATTAAAATTGTATACTAGTACTCATGCAGCTGCATTTCAGCCTTCGTGAATTGGGAGAACTTCAGCGCGCCGTCATGTCAAATCCAACAGAATGGAAAAACCCTCTTCATTATGTTCTCCTTTGTTTTTCTCATGCTCACATGTGGCCGATCATTACAGCTCCGGTCCCAGCGCCAGTTCATGAGACTCTGATCATTTCACACAATAAACACTCGTTTTTTTTCATTCTCCCAAAAAAAATATGAGCCAGAACTAGGAAATAGCCAGCCAATCGCGTGCTCATTCAATGAAATCCAGAAGAATCCTTCTCTCGACTGGGGGAGAAATACACACGGCTGTGGTTTTGATTTCAAAGTCAGTTCCAGGTCACCTCAGTAACATCCACACAGTCAGTCAATGACGCAAAAACATTCCTCCAGAAAAAGAAAAAAATATTTTATTCCATGAGTATGTATGTGTGGTCCGACTCCAACTCATACTCATTTCCAGCTTCACAGAGGAAACAAGGAAAACCCTCTCCAGCCTCCCTCCCACTCCCACTCATCTCGGAATGAAACAATTTCGCCGGTTAATTTTTACAGAGGGGCCATGCACATCATTTCATTCTTTCAGGGTCCGGTCCCGGTCCTTAACCACTTTTTAATGTCATTTCGCTCACGATGATGCATGCATGCATGCATATCTACAAACGTGACTCGGAATTTTGCTTCCCATTCGAAAGCGGAACCAGAGCTGAATTTCATTAAGAATTCCATTGTTATTAATGAGCTGAGCTATCATGAGATAAACTAAGCTAAACTCCACTCCACTCTTCCCTTGTTCTTCCTTCCATGTTCCATCCAGAGAATGAAAAAAAAGAGAAGTTTTGACCCACAAACTTTTTATCGCCCACCAAGTCAGAGTTTGTGCTTCCACATTGACCAAGCCATCCTGAGTGAGTCCTCCCCAGTATTAAATGTAATTTGTTCCGACCAACCAACCAACCAACAAACGCAAGTCGCATGAACATCCTCATTTGAGACTCACTCACTCAGGGCAGATGATAATTTTTCGGAGCTGCACTCCGCTCATCGCATATCGTCTTCGTATTTGAATCTTCCAACTCGCCAAAGTTTTTCTCCAACGGACTTGCCCCGAAGTATTAGATTAGGACCTGGTAAACTCCAAACCCATGAATGAATGAATTCCTCTAACTTGGAGCAATACTCGCATTCTCTGAAAGATTCACGCATCAGCCAACCAGCCGACCACAAAGGATCCTCTCTCCACAATTTACAATGCAAAACACTGCAACTTTTAAATGAATTATGGGCACACATTATCCCGCAGGATTTTTTATGGGGGCTTAGTGTTCTTTGATCACTCATTAATATTTATTGGGAACAATGAAATTAGCATGTGAAATTAACTCGCATTTATTACTCTACTCGCTACTGCGATACACATTGTAGCGGTATTTTGGGAGCTCCACTTTTCTCATTTTTTACTAAATTAATTTTCCGCTGTCTGGAAAGCTATACCTCTTTGATACATGTTTTTATACGGTCGTGTTTCAAGCCATTAATATCGATGAAAGTTTTTTGGGGCGACTAAGTCCACGTGGTAGTGAGAAAGAGTCTCATTTTTCCATCCCACGGACGAATGATACCACCATTATAACTAAATACTAAGTAAGCGGCTCAAAAACATTTTATATGAATATGAGATGAGAGGACGATGATGATGATGACAATGCTTTTACAGGAAATTTGCTCTCGACGACATGATCACTATTTAAATAGACCGCTCGAAGGAAAAAAACTGATACAGGCTTCATGGCTTCATGCACACCTACTATCATATTTTAATGAGGATAAAATTCATGTTTTTATACGGAGGGATTTGATGTGGAGCAAAAATGTATGAGAGCGATCGGAAATAGAAGAGTGGAGTACGTAGTAGTAAGGTCTTCAACGAACTTGGGGAAATGTAAGACATTTAAGGTTGGGAAGTCGGCACTTTCAGCTTCAGCTGCCTTTTTCTATTCCATCGTAATCCTAATGGGGATCAAGCTTGAGTTTTCCGGAAGCTTATTTCACAGGAGAGATGTTTGTAATCATGCATTGAATTGAACGAGTAAATAATTGCTTGCTCCCCTCAAAAGAACCACACAGTTTTCCGCAACGTGCGCGAGAAACAAGAGAGCAGAATTACGCCCATTTTTTTGTAACTCGATACACCCTTCCACGATCAAAGGTCAATATGATCGAATGCATGGAAAAACATTCCACGGTTGAATTCAATGCTGAGGAATTCACCTGCATTGTTTGTTGGCCCAACGAGACGATGGAAAAATATTTTGTTGTATTGGAGCGTGTATCTATAGGACTCATTCTTATATCGGGAACTTTAAACTACCGAAAATGAAATGGGCATGCAGGGATCCTTCACAAGAGTAAAAAAAAGTGGATTGGAGGAACTAAGCTTCAAGTCTCTCGGTTGCAGCTTTGTCCCTTACTTATTCCTGCCATTGAAAAAGGGCAAAGTCATTGAATTGCCCAGTCAGCTTAAGACACCAACACTCTGAACGAGCAGCCATTGTCCTTCTATTTTTTTAATGTCATATTTAGCTTGAGACAAGGGTTGCAGGCAAAACCTAACGCTCATTTATGGTTTTTTTAGGCAGGTAGACTGTCTCCAACAATGTTCAGCATATCTAGGTACCCAATTCTGTGCTTTAGATTGTCATAAGCTAAAGGTGTACAAATGAGAGAAAAGATGTGAGCACTGAAAATAGATTCTGAACGGTACACCTGAGTACTTAGGGGTAATGAGAATGTGAATACATGGGCATGAGAAAATCAGGTATTTTCTGGGATGACAGTTTTTTTCAGGAGGGATAAATACTAATCTGAGAAGTGGCAACGGTCAAGAAAGTGAGGCTAAATATAGATATCCGTATTTAGGCATTGATTCGATTCGTTCGTTTACCTCGACTTGTAAGAAGAGTAAACTGATAGAATAGTCATACAGCTTTAATGCTAATTTTTCCCTATTGCATTATCCCATGTGGAGTAATGAAGCTATCACTAGAAGATATAAAATTTAGCTGGTAAATACATATGCACGTATTTACTTTAAAAACAAATGTATTTGCTTGTGCTGTGGCTGTGCGCCTTCTCCCCCTCCAACAGTGATCACTCCTGATCGGAGTCATATCAGCGTTGTCATGGCACCTCAGTGAAGTAGGTGCATCAAAATTACCGTTGCATAAAAGTCGTTAGGAAATGAATTCATCGGTTTTAGCCTGCCTTTCATTTCATGAGAATGAGGGAATCACAAATCATTGCATAAACCATAGCGATTTACATTTCAGTGGTTTGGGGTGCGTGCATGACTCCACGAGGCATGTGCATGAAAACATCCCAAATTGGCCTACCTTCATGACGGGTATGCCTCGCGAAAGAATAAATTCAGCGAAATCATTTTTTAAAGCCAGGCCTTCAAGCACAAAAAGTAAATTGTGGTCCCAGAGGTTTTTCCAGCAATCAAGGAAGAAGAATTGCTAAAATAGTCGAAAATTACTCGGTCAATCATGGTATGAATTGCGAGCATAAAACTTTAATGAGCCTAGATTGGACGTTTAACCATCCGGCAATTTTATTTGATCGCATTACCGCGCCGCCACATCCACATTCTAATACAGCCACCTGGGGCTATTTGACTTGATTAATTATGAACATATGGATTAACTAAATCCTTGATTTGGTCTCGGTCTTGGATGGGCCGAAAATATGCATTGCTATAAATGTGGCGCATATTTACGATGCATACTAGATTAGTTTACGGGATGTGTGACAAAATCACGAAGAGGAGGGAGCAGGTACATTGTTAATGGCTTGCATCAGCCGAAAATAAATCGGCGGCTCAAAACAGACGTTGTACATATTTTGTAGTGGTTCACCTGCTCCCTATTTCACTGATTCAGCTCAAGTATCATCATCCTCAATTCAGACAGGATGCTCGCTACGGGTGAAGGATGAACACTTTTAAGTCAAAATTGTTTACAATGTTTCCATCAT
>JAHZNH010001742.1:0-19944 GCA_027744355.1 Tyrannoseira gladiata | reverse complement strand
AAAGAAAGCAAATAAAAAAGTGGAAAGATTGGGAACTACAATAAAAGTAAATTGTTATTAACTTAACTTCCTCCCCGCTCCTTGATGGGGGGAATGTGAGTTACTGGACTAGTAGTAGTAGTACTCACTCCTTCTTCCACTGGAGATCTAGAAGAGACGGGGGTTCCGCTCCAACTCTGATTTTCTCCAGCTAAGTAGTTGGGAGTACTTTCCCCCCCTGAATTTTTCAAAGGGGAAGGGAAAAAATAAATATGGCGTATAGGGATTGTGCGGAAATTGTAGTGCGTGGAGTTTTCAATTCCGCAAGTAAGGCAAACATGGGTTCTGGATCGAGGATTGGATGCAGGCACTGAAAGAGGAAGAAATTGAAAGTCGGCGCGGAAAAAAGTATACATTCTGGAGTAGCGACTGGAGTAAAGAGGTACTTATGCTTGCTTGCTTACTTACTTGCTGGAAAAAACCAGGCCAGGCCAAAGTAAAGTATTTAAAAGGGAAGGGAGGCGTGGAGGCGAAGTAAATAGCGCCTTTCTGCATTAGAACGTGTGCATGGAAGTATAATTCCCCGAGCATTTCCCCCCATTCCCATTCCTGGATCCTCGGTTTGATTCCTTTTCACGCCATTGGAAAAAAACCCTGGAAAGAATTTCAACCGTACACTCTCATTAAAAATAATATTTTCCCCCTTGAGCTGGGGATCAAAAAAAGGAAGCGAGCAGAGAGCGGGAGGGGGAAGAGGGGAATGGGTATTCGGGAGGAAAGTACTTAATGCTTTTCTGGAGAAGTGCAGCAAAGCTAGGAGCAATCCCGAAAAAAAAGTTTGCGGCCTTTCGGGGAATTATGGAGGGCATAAAAAATGGCCTTTGACACTTTAAACACTCCAGCACCGGAGGAAAAATGCCGGGAAGCTGGAGAAAATGTCAACTCGATTTGATCGGAGGCGACAAAAAATCCCTCTTCCCCTTATTCGCACGAAGATTGTTAATGCGGAGATGCGAGACGAACAACAACAAGCTAATTTCCCCCATCTAATAATTCGCTCGACTTCTAAATAGCTTGTACTTGTAGCAATAATATTTTTGGAAAACAGCTGGAACTCAAATGTGTTCCAGGGACGGCTGGAGTACCAAAAATCTATTTATTCAGTTTTTGGAGTAAGGCACTCGATCCCATCTCATCATCATCTCCTCTCATAGTTTTTCGATTCGGATGGAAGGATGCAAGTAAGTAGGTACTCGGTAGGTAGGGACAAGAAAAAATCCAGCAATATTTTATTGGATGAGGGAAAAGCTGAGATGAAACGAGAACGAGTTCGGGGAAACTGGAAAGGAAAAACATGCTTCCCAAGCCCTTTTAGGGGAGACCTCCCAATTGCCGAATGAGTGGGGAAACATGGACACGCTGATGCTGAATCAGTGTTTACACAAGTGCAAAATACTCGAAATTGGGGAAATGCTCAAATCTGCTCGGCTTAAGGACCAAAGACGAAACAAAAACACGGGGAAAAAGAACAACAAACACCGAGCCAATACTAGTACTACTGGGAAGGTGAGACAAATTCTGGAGGAAGTGGGGAAGTCTTAAACTTGGTTCGTTTTGACGTTTCCCCCCAATCCACTGAAGTCTAAAGCTTAAACCTAAACAAAAAAAAAGTTGGAATTGGAATCAGAATCGGAGAAAAAATACCTACCGGCTGGAGTTGGATTTTCTACTTGGAAGTGGCAACAAAACAACTAGGAATCAGGATTCGCGAAGAAATGTACACAAAACAAAAGAGGGATCATCCATTTAGTACGTAACGCTAAAAAATCGATTTTTTGGAATGGATCCCCCATGTCACGCCTTTTGTCATAAGCGGTAATACAGAATGTCACGGTTCACGGTTGCTCGTAATTCCCCCACCTCCCAAACGGCGTTACATTCTAAATGGATCGTCCCAGAGATTCAGCAACTGGGAAATAAGTACAGTGGGGTAGAAAGTGGAAAAGAGGGAAAATCTCCAGACTTTCCCGAATGTTGATTGTCTCGTCTCGTCGGTAGACTTTGTCTCGCCCACAGAGAAAAGAGCAGGAGGCAATTCATTGCCGTGGCTGGAAAAAAACATCGAAATTGTAGGGATAGGTTGCTGTTCTTGATGGGAAATGGAGGTGTGGGTGTGAGGTGCTGGAGTGGAGTGGAGTGGCATGGAGTGAGTGCACTGCTTCCGCATCAATGAGATCATATGATTATTGGCGGGGAAGAAAGGAAGGCAAGGCCACAGCCACACCGAAAATATTTTCCCCCGAAAGTGGGAAACTATTACGGGGCTTTCGTGATAAATGTTCCCGGCACTTGGGTTCAGACATAGAAGTTGGATTGGATATTGGATCAAAGAACAACAAAATTATCATGAGGAGGAGCCTTCACTTTCATTCCGTGGGAAAAAAATTGATCCAAAGAAAGGGAAAATGTTTGTCACTCTCCCGAAGAAAATATCTCCCACATTCGCACTCCACATCCACAACTCGATCGTGTCAAAGTGAGTCGAGAGTAAGGCTGGAGAAGGAAGCATTCGTATTCGTACTCACTAGTACCAAGTTGCAATTCCTGGAAGCAGCGGGATATCCCTGGGAATAAAGGAGAGAATCTCTTATTTACTTGCAAAAACCTCCTCCGAAAGAAAACAGGGAAATGACGTGGGGATGGCGTGTGAACTTGAAGTTGAGGCGCTCTCATCCAAAAATTAATTTTCTCATCCGGTTTCGCCGATTGACTTCATTTTATTTCCCGCAAAGGAAAGGAAATTTTTCCAGGGTTTGGAAATGGAATGGGAGCGTGAAGTGGGAGAAGACACTTGGTTCGGTGTGCTCGGTTGCTGGAATGGAAACAGCAGTTTTCTTTTCTTTTTTAGGGGAAAAGTTTTTTTTCCAGCATCCAACCATCAATCTCCTCCTCATCCTCGCAGTATCATTTCATTTTCTCCGGGAAAGTGGGGGACTCTATAGTATGTGGAAAATTGGCAGCTTCTGTTCCCCACTTTTTTCCGGCCTTTATTTTTCTCCGTGGCTTTACTCTATTTTCCTCTTTTCCGATCTTTCATTTCTTGGAAAGTTCGGAAAGTTCGGAAAGTTTTGGAGTTTTGGAGTGAGTGACCAGACTTGCGGAAGAGAAATCCCCTTAAATACATCCCCTCCCGCTTCTGTCTCGTATGACATCTCAAGTTGGTCGTGAAAGTGCTCGCGAACAAAAATGGAAGGAGACTGACTGACTGAATGGCACTGGCCATTTCACAAAAAGTTGTTTTTTTATCGCGAAGCCCAAGAAAAGTGAGCTGGTTTGGTTTGGCTTGGTTTGCTTGGTCAGTTTTTTTTGCTAAGCTTATGATTGGATTTCATCCTGTTAGTTTTTCCCCTCTGACTTGGGGCATTTTCCAGAGAGAAAGGGGAAAACAGGATTACGGAGTGGGAAGTGGAAAAGAAAATGGGGGAAAATCTCTTTCTTCCGTAAATTGTTCGGAGAAAAAATAAATGTAAGGCTCTCGCTCTCCCGAAGGAGTTAAGTCCTCATGCTTCATATGAATCGAAAGGAGATCAGGATTATGTCCAGAGAAAATACTTTTGAATTGGTCTTAGGTGCAACCCAAAAAGTGGCTGCGGGGAGAAGGATTGGCTCTTGAAATTTGATGGCAAATTCGCTTCTTTTGAAATGATTGCACCAAAAAAGTTGGAATTCGGAGGAGTGCTTATCGAAGGTGAGGGAGGGAAAGGTAGTTAATTATCGATCAAGCCAGAAGTACATGCAAACTTACTTACTCAAGAGCCAGGAATTAAATTGTCGAGTGATTGCGCGATAACTGGAATGTGACAAAGGAACTGGCTGAGTGGCCGGCGTAGGTTTTATCCCGGAGCACTTACACGTGCTCTTCACCTTCCAGCCGCCCACCCACCTCCCACCAGCATTATCGTCCTCGACCGAGCAGCGCGAAGCTGGAGCAAGTGCCATTAAGATACTAGGGGAAAGGATCGAGTGAGTGCTCAATGTCAAATTCCTTCCGAATGAGTGACCCCAACATTTTATCCCCCTTTCTCTCCGGCCTTGCTCCATGGATTCGTCGATACAGCGCTAAGTATTTCCATGTAATCTCTTGAAATCATTCGGTCTATTCATGCAATAAATCGTATCTCGACTTCTAAGTGAAAAATTCAATTCAGCACATTTTTACTGGCTCGCATGAGAGAAAGGAATTGGAAAATCTGGAATCATGCGATGACGATTGGCTTTTCATGTGATGGGCTCCAGCTGTAGCTGTATCGCACTCCCCATGCGAGCCAGAGATCATGATCGTCATCATCATCATCATGATTTCCTCCAACTCCTCCAAATCTCCACGAAGGCTAATAAGCCAGAACGGGAAAAAATATAACTGGAATAATAATGTAGAGTGCTGCTTTTTAAAGTCTGGAACTGGAGGACTGTGGCTTTTTCAAGGGGAGCTTTTTATAGGCGGGCAATCAAGTGCGATGTCGTGCACTCCATAAAAGGATTTGAAGTTGTAAAAAAATCTCGGATCCGTTTCGTGCAAAAAAAAGAAAATCATTTTTTGGAGAAAACTCAGAGCAGAGCCATACTTTCCAGAGAACCATTTGAGAAATGGGGAATGCAGTGTGATGTCGTATGAAAATGATGAATTCTTAAACGTTCCTAAAGCTATTCGCGAGCTACTTCCTCCACTTAACTTCTCGCCGTTTACACATCGTCGTCTGTCTGGAGAAGAAGCAGTATGTATCTAAATAGTTTTTTCTGCAATTTTAGACGAAACAGATATAAGCGCTTCCCAATTATATATTTTTCTGCGAGTAATATGTTGGCAGTTGGCAGTGCCACTTTATTCCCAGATCGAGAATATAAAACTGGTCTTAAGTTCTTCCTCCCCCCATCTTCTTGACCGTTTCCTTCCAGAAGAGGGAGGAAGGAATGGAAGAATGAGGATGAGATCTCAAGACAGACGTGGGGGAGTGAAGTGGAGCATATATTTATATTGCGGATTCCTCTTTTCGGAGGTTTGGCTCGCGCTCGGGCCAGGCCACTTCCATTTCCATTTCCGTCACCACTTAAAAACACTAAGTCGCTTTTTATTGCCATTCGCCCGAGACTCCTCACTTCTTCTTAAAATATTTCCCAGGGAAGGAAGACAAATTCCAGATCCAGAGTCTTCCAGGGAGGCAGGCAGGGAGGCAATGCAGTTCAATAACTCCAGCCTTGTATTGATTTTCCCAGGAGCGGGTGACAAATTGGGGCATAATTTATTCCAAATCTGTGAAGGTGCATTTTGATCATCGGAACTTCTGCAGGGAATCGCGATCGATATTGATCTTGTGCTGCATCTTTTGCATTGCCTTCTTGAATAATTTGAACGCCAGCTCTCCTTTCATGTCTTAAACCGGAGAATTGCTTCCAGGACAGGTGAATGGGACGACATGTTGGTTTCAAAATATCGCTGCAATGGAGTCAAATGACGCCAAGGTATTCCAGTTTTGATTATGTTGATCCTCTTTATTCACTTTGTTTCATTAAAATGCACAAAGACAGAACCTTCCAGTTTCAACTCAGAATCAATGCGAATATATGCAATTCATATTTGCACTCCCAATAATTCCCCATTTTCGTGGAAGTTCTACTTTTATGCAAAAAAGAACTACAAAAAAATAACTTTTTTGCTTTTCCCCAGCTCATTGAAATGAGGTCACCTTCCCTCCGCCTCACCCGACTTTATTTCTTTTCCTGCCTTCACTTCATCAACGTCAATCCTCCCGCGGCATTCCTTCCTCCCTAAACCTTTTTCTCCAGTAGCGTGAATAATACATGAACTCTCAGAAAAAAAAATAAATTTCTTTTTCGGAGGGAAACGAATTTGATGCAAACAAGAAGACCGTTTGTCTTTCCTCCTTCGCCCATTAGGGAGGAGCAACAACGGAAAAGGTACCTAACAAGCAGTAAGTAGCAGGTACTTCTACTTGTACTTACTTGCTCCTTTGTCTTTGAGCCGGAATAAAAAATGTTATTGATTTTAATCGTGATCTATTAACCTCCGTAAAAAACGTATCGATTCCGAGTCGGAATTTCCGACTTCGACTCCATCGTGGAAAGTAAGTACTTAATACAATTACATTATTTTACCTGAGGTAATCTACTTGCTTTTCCCCGCTCAGGATCATATTTTTTCTGGGGGAAGGTGATTCCCCCTTCCGAATAGAACGCAAGAGAATGGAGAAGTCAAAACATTTGAAACGAGTGATGTGTCTGATTGTGATTGCACAAAACAGGCAGAACCTAGCTGAATCCATTCCTTAACTCAAACTCAACTCGTAACATCACCCACTTCCCCCCTCCCCCCAGTTTTCTGTGTCAGTGCTGGAACGCGGGATTTTTAAGCAAATAAAAAAACTAGCTGATTTAACCCGCCTTGTGAAGTAAATTTGCAAAGAAGGAAAACTGCGAGCTCAGTACACTACAATGCACTACACTGCACAAGGAATGGAATGGGTCTGGCTTGGTCTGGTCTACTCGAGTTGGATCGGATCGGAGGTATAATTTCCTTTCCCGTCTTCAAGAAACTACATTTTTCTGTGGATTTTGGTTCGTTTCTTTGCCTCTTTTTATTCTGGGAGGGGGCACGTGAAGGGAATAATAAACCAGGGGAAATCCTATCATTACACCCGCCTGAAAAGGAGAGATGGAAATAGAAATGGAATGCAAGTTCCAATTCCAGCTCCAGCTCCAGCCCCAACTTCCTCCCCCTCTTTGGAGTTTCTTTCTTGGGGAAAATGTAAGCACACGCACATAAAAAACCGCAAAAAAATATTCGACTTAATAGGAGTGATTGTAAAGTTTTGAGGAAGTTTTGCATTCCCGGGATCCTGTAGCAGGTGAGACATGACAAACATTTTAAGGAGCGGTGGTAGCTCAGTTCAGTGCAATCCAGTCCAGTCCAAACCAGTCCGACCCAACCCAACCCAATGCAATGCCTCCTGACAGAAGGAGAAAGTTCCAAGTTTTGTTTGGGAGTGTTCATTCCACCAGGAAATGGAATGGCTTTTGGAAGTGCACTGGAATAGCCTGTAGACCTGTAGTTTGGAATGAATGACTTCTTTATGTCACGGGGCAATGTAAGACCTAAGTCCTGTCCTGGATAAAAATACTTTTTTTACCTCTTCTAGGTATTGGGGAGACCCCCGTCTCGTTACTTAAGCTACGATGCATACTTAACTGAGGACATGCAGTCATTTTCAAGGAGAAATTCACAGCTCAACTAGGGCCTTCTCTCGCCTTGTCAATGCCAGGTACCATTGTCAGCAATAGACAAGGCGAGACCTATCCAGGTGGGGAGCTATAGCTTTTTTTGGCAGACGCATAAATTCCGGGTGGGAAAACACAACTTTTTTTCCCGTGGCTTGCAGAATAGAAAAATCCGGTGCTGTGATGTTGGGGGAGTGCATGCATCCATTCCATGCATTTCCCAGGGAGTTCCAACTGTTTCAGGAACAGGAAGACAATTGATTTTTTTCTGGTGGAGTAGAGTGAACCAAACTTTTGTCTTTAAGGTTGGGACTTGGGAGTGCATCGGGTATGGTGGGGCCGTGTTTCGGGGTAATAAACATAAACATAGTAATAATCATTGAGAGTCATAGTCATAGTCATGGCCGTCATTGGCTGGACTTTTTTTACTAGCCATTTCTCCTCCAGATTATACGGGGGGAAATGGATGTAAATAGTGCAGTAGTGTAGTGAAGTGACAATATAATTTTTTTTGCTCCCATTCACCTGGTCAGAAGTGATCGTTACAGTCGTTGTAATAATGATAAATACGGGGGAACATAGTGCAATTACCAGGAAGGGGAAAAAAGAAAAGTTTTGATGGGGATGGGGACACGAGGGCTTGTTCTGTAGTGCATTACCGACCGAGTTACTCAGGATCCTTTGTTCGTGCGACCTTTTTTTTATGCTCGGGAATGACAGGTTGTAAAGGGAGGAAATTACTCGGCAATTTTCCTCCCCGATAAATTAAAGGGTGATTTGTACCCAAAGTTTATGGACTCGGACAGGCAATAAGTTCATCAGTCCGAAGAGAAGGGGGAAATACATGTGGCGTGCTAACTTATTGGCAAAGAAATGTACGGACGTAAGTAAACACTTCTTTACGCGCTCTTTTTTGAGAATACGTGAGTGGAATTGGAATGGAAGGAGAAGAAAAGTTTCCGTCTGGAACTGGAACTGGAGAAAAAGGGGTACGGAGGAGGAAAGAGGATGGATCGAGTACTATTGTTGTTGTAAACGAAGTTACGGGAGGATGATAATGAGATATGAAGGGCCTAGACCGTGACAACCTATAGTGTAGTAATCGGGTCTATTTATTGGAACGATTTGCTGTTGTTATTGCTGTTGCGCAGTCCTCGCGAAATCAACGATAAGTGGAGGAGGTGGGGGGAAATGAACCAGGATTGGGTATTGGATTAGACCTTGATCGGAAGTTGGATTAAGCCGAGAGCCCATTATTAGCTATTATTTTTATGCTCCAGAAAAAATCGCAACCTATTGAAGCAGGCGAGACCTATTGATTGACTGAACAACTCAGGCGAGGAATAGATTTGAGCTGGAGGCAGAAGGAAACTTTTTGCACGGGTTGAAGACATGGAAGTTGAAGGCACTGGCTTGCTAATTTTTTTGCAAAAGAGAATGGAAATGCATAAGTATTCATCGACGCACTCAGAAGCTGGGAATGATCGATGGGCGCAGTCACTTTTGTGGAGTGAATGAAGCGAAATGGTTAAATAATTTGATTTTGAGATAAATAACGAGTCTCCCTTAAGCAATCAAGTAATTGGCGCCAGAAATTGTGAACAATTACAATTATTGCGCCAATGCAATTAATGCAGTTACATTCTGCATGACCTCTCTGGAATTAGAAAATTATTTCGCAAGACCACGATGTTCTGCAGGAAAAGATTCCAATCCATCCGGGCCTTGAAATCAGTTCATCTGTGGGGGGCTCCGAGTCGAGTCGACCATCGAATCGGTGGTTTTTAAAAATCGATAGATACAATACATGTCCATTTCTACAAAATTGGCAAAACAGAGAAATTGCAGCATAATCTTTCATTTGGATTGTTCCATGACTTCTGTAACCCTGACTTCCTTAATGGGACTTCTTTCGCATGACTTCTTGACACGAAACCGGGGAACCCTACTAGAGGAGCGCAAATAAGCGTATGACAATGACACCCGTAAATTGCACCGTTGTATTGTAACCGTGAATTATCCTCAGGCTCATTGTTATCCTGCTTTCGTGCAACAAATTATACTGCAGCGCGTGAAGAGGGAAATGGCTTGCTCGATTCGATGGACTGAAAATACTGGAATTCGGGGGCACCATCCACCCAAAAAGGCCAAAAAAAATTACATGGTTTCAACAAACCATCTCCATGCAAAAACCTCCAGAGAGTCCAGAGTACGGAATTCCAGGCAGAAATTCGCAACATTGGGAAGTATAAGTATCCCTGTGTAATTTATTGGCAATTGTTTTAAAAATCGGTTGGCTGCCCCCATGCACCAAATGGAATGTGCTCTTCGTGAAGTCGAGTGGCAGTGGCTGTGGCTCCATGTCACGAGTGAATTTCCAGGGAAGAGCCTTCCCCCTGCGGTTTTTCTGTCCCTCACGTCTCAAATTCGGAATGAGCACCTCCTTTTGTCTGCCACGCCACTCCATGCCACGGCATGTCGATCCATTTTTACCCGCGGACATGACATGTCATGCCGAACCGAGCCAAGTCCAAACCGCACATCCCGCACGGACGGTCTGGTTGCTGGCCCGTTCTTTGCGTGCATCACTCGCTCGCTGCACTCTCCTTTGCCCTCGAATTGGATGGGAGGTAATTGCGTATTTACTCCGCTGGAGAATGCCAGAGACCTCGTTGAATTCGGACTGGAGGCCGAGCCGACAGCCGACTCATCGTCAGTGTAATTGCGGGTCGTCGATGATGACGATACGATGCGGTGGTCATGTAATTTAGCTATCACTGAACCTGGAGTTGATGTTATCATTTAGCGATCACCAACAACCCAGTCCGTCCCATCTGGTCGGATGACTTTTGCAACGACTCCCATATCTAATTATATGATCTGGGTGGAACGGACTCGAAAAATCTGGAGAAAATACTGATATTATTATTCATTTTATTTGTTCTCAATTTCCGCCTGGAACTTGCTTTGGGTGTGTCAATAAATTGTCAATCCATCAAAAAAATCGGAGGGGGTTTGGCTGGAATCTTGGAGTGACCACGGACGGATTTTCCAACTCCGGATCGAATATGTAATGACAACATTTGCCAATGCCAATCATTTAGGCCGGGCAGTCAGTCAGTGCCCAGTGCCCAACTTCCCAATTAAATAGGTATTGATTTTGATCCATCCATCCAGGAGCAGCCACAATATCCAGCATTAATGAAGCCGTAATGTTTTCGATGAAATAAAAATCTAATTAGGAAGGCCTTAGACAACTCGATCGCAGTCCGTAGTCCGTAAATATCACAGCACTACTGTACTCCATAGGGGCTTGCTTGATCCTCTTTAGTTCGACTTCGACCCACTTAAGGCTATTGACAACTGCCAATTTACTGCCCATAGATATCCAATTCCAGTTCCAGTCCAGGGCCAGGATTCCGTTTGATCAAAGAAATCAGCCAGCGTCAGCTAGTAGTTAAATGCCTCCATTTCCAGCTTGGCCTGTCCAAGGACGATCGAATCCCCACATGATAATTACAAATCCGACGTTATAATTGCATTAAATTGCCCCACTGATCTGGACTGGACTGGATCTGAATCTGACCGCATTGTATTGACTAGTGCCACAACAATACTTCCAGAGTGGCCACCTCTGCTGGAGCTGGAATCATTTCATTCCATTGCTTTCCCCTCATTTACTTTTAGGACATACCTACCCAAATTCCACCAATTCATTCCACCGTGGACGTGAGTCCCTCCTTCCATGGACGGGCACCAGCTCCAAAAAAAGCATCCGAGCGTTTAATTGATCGCACGAATTAATTTGTCACTCTTGTCACCATGCAGGAGTGAGTTGAAGCGAGGGTGTGATATCGGCAAAAGGCTTTATTGAGCGTACATTCATACTGGAGGCCCCCCACAACTTCACAACTTCCTCGGGCTAGCCCCTCCCCATTCTTGAGTCGAGCAGAAAAAAATAAACACGGAAGCCTTCCTCATTCTTGAGCTGGTAGCTGTGTGTTGTGTAAACACTCACTCGATCCAACGGGCAAAACCGTGGGACACTAACAGTCTTGTTTGCCGTTACTCACTCACTCAGTGGTTTCGTGACCATGTCTCCGTCTCCGTCTTCCTGCACGTGTGCGTGGTCTATTTTAGGAATCATCAATCCATCTCCTACTTCATTAAGGAGGAAGATTGCCATTAGGTAATGCAATATCTGTCATGTGATGTCACCACACCACGGGCCACGGACGGCTCTCCAGGATAACCGACCGAGCGAGTCCATTATTGCGTCAGCCGTCGGCTCATTCCTCCAGCGCTAATTTCACGCATCCACCATCCACCTGGAGGGAATTAAGATGTATTGCAACTTATAGGCCTTCATCTGCCGGACATCTTGGAGTTGAATGATTGGTTGGAGTTGGAAGGTGGAAAGCACTTATAATTCTTGGCAGCTCTCATTCCGGGGGAAAAATGAGACGGAAAAATGTTTACCGCTGGAAAAATCTATTTTTGGAAAGGCTGCTAGTCGGGCAGTACCGGTGCAACACCTCCACATCCACATCCAGGTCGCCCCATATTCTTTGGAGTGGAAGGGAGTATAAGCTGGCCAGTGTAATTTTCCTCGCTCCACTGGACACCACAGCCATAGGAGATTAGGTGGAACATCTGTGGAGAATGATCAGATCCGCTTTTCATTTTCCTTCTCCAGAAATCTTTCAAGTGTGCGGTTGCTAATGCTAATGCAGCTTATCTCCTCGTGGTAATGGCTTCCCCACCGACATAAATAGATCTGATGAGATGAGATGATGGACTTTTGAACTGACCCTGGAATACCACAGTCTAGCCTAAGCCAAGCCAAGCCATCCTGGAGCATATGGACACATCCTGGTGGTGGTGTGGTGTGGTGGGTAATCAATCTTTCCTGGAAAAAATTTCTGCGAGATTGAGTTGTAAGTTCAGGCACGAAATGGAGATAGATGCGATGGAGGCTAAACGTGCAATAAGATTCGGGTCATCACGGCGGCGGTTAGTCCATCCATAATCGGGGTGGATCTGGATCTGGATGTGTTCCCCTAATAGACGCTAACTATGCGGCTCCGGCTCCAGCTCGCTCCACATTGCGGTTTTCCTTGGCTGGAGTACTCCGACTCCGACTCCGGCTTGTACAAGCGGGGAGGGTAGCGCCTATCTGTGGTGTGGTCAGGTCAGTTTCAAGAGATGGGATGGGTCGGGATGGCATCAGATCAGGCCATTCCCATTATGGTTTTGGGAGCTCACTCCAGCTCCAGTTCAGATCCATCTCTATCTATCTCCTAATGACATGGGGACTTGACCTACTTCCCTCCCCTTTCCCAATTAGGTATTCATCAAGGATAACAAACCAAAACTTTTTTCCTTCCCTGGAACTGACAGCTACACCAAAAGACCATCATCTCATCTGAACCCCTCCCTTCCTTCTTAAAATTCTCAGGGGGGAATTCGCAGGTGGGGCCGGAGCCCAAGTTCAAGAAAAAACTTCCTCAGAGGAGGAAAAATTTGTTCTGGTAAAAATTTTAATTAAATTATGAAACTCCTTCCGCATCTCCTTCCATTAGCGGAATTTCCCACCGAAATCATTCCCCCAAAAAAACAAAAATTTTCCCCTCTATAATGCTAACGATCCCACATCCCCGGAGCACCCAGTACCCCGTCAGTCAGTCTTCCATGCTGTAGCTGGAACATCCACATCACATCACATCATCACAAGTGGAACTGTGTCAACAAAAAAAAACACTCCTTCCCCTTCCCCAAATAGAATCTCCTTTCCCCCGCCCCACTCCACTCCACTCCACTCTCATTTTCTGCACTATTCAGCGTTACTCCAAGGAAAATTGCATTTTTTCCAGCTCCAGTGATGTGATGTGATGTGATGATTTCCCCCGGAATAAAAATGCTACGGATGCATGTAACTCCAACTCAGTCGGTTCCAGTAGTAGTTGTAATTCTTTCTCTTTTTTCCCCGAGATTATTATCTCCATCCTCCTCCTCGTAATCATCATCAAGATCTGAGGGAGAAAAAACTACCATAGTACCACTGCGTACTTTTTATTTTATATGCCCTATCACATTACCATCGCCGCCATCAAAGCGACCACCATCCCAGGGCCATAATGAAACGAAAGAAATCTGTGTTCCTTCCTCATTCCCCATTTTATTCATTCCATTTTCCCCACCACCACCACCATCATCACCAGCGCCACTATCATCATCCACCATCCTTGGATGTATCTTGGGCATCCGGATAGGTGACCGAAAAAAACTGACCGAAGGAGATCTGATCGAATTAGGGGCGGAAAACTTACCAAATGTTTTTGACATGTATGGTAGGTCCATGATCTTTTGTAGGTTCATCTAGAAGTCTGCTGGTTTTCGGTCACTTTTCCTAGGGTGGTCAGTTGTTTTTCGGCGAATGAGTTTTCGGTCGGCATGTACATTCGATCAGTTTTTTTCGGGGACCTATCCGTAATCCGTATCTTGGTCTTGGTGGATGTGTGTCAAGTCAATATAATGTCAGCCAAAATTACAGGATCCATGTACCACCACCACCACTCTCCTCCTCCTTCCCCCCGAGTACGACACACAACAATTTTCCCTTTTTTTATGGCGCTCGCTCACAATCAGCTTTAGTTAGATGCATCGCACCACATCGCATCAGTTGGATCCTATTCCAGTGGAACTAGGCACTATGTAGTGTAGTGGCAATTGGGGGATATGAAGGCGTTCCCCCGAAAAAATAAATAAATACTATGGTAGTATGTGTTCAGCTGTGTTATTGCCGGCAATGTCGTCGTTCACATCACATCACATCGGAGCACATCACTGGGGAGAAATTTCCTTCCGGTAGAGCGGGCTTGGGCTTGGTTTGATGTGACCCATCTTTTCCCCCTCAGTAATATCTGCACTCCGGGCCAAAATGGAGGAGCTTCTTCTGGAATCCGCATTTTTATTGCGGGTGCCTATAAGAAAAAAAAATCTGAATATCTTTTTGCGCGCACTTAAAGTACATTCATAGGACTGGAGTGAGGACATTACCACATTCGATTCGGAGAACTATTTCATCCCATCCCATCCCATTACATTTACAAGGACAAGTAAGGATTCTAGTCTGGTCTGGTCTGGTTTTGGTGCTGGGGCTCAGGGGGGAGGAAGGGTATTAGGAAGTTTCATGTTCGCAATTTAAGCCCTTGGAAAAAAAAGTCCGACCAACAAGTTTATGCATCCATGAATTTATTCCCCATCACCATCACCACCGCCTTTTTTCAACATGTGATGTGAAGCATGAAGTAATTACCCGTGTCTCTCTGTTTGTCTTTCCTCTCTATCTATCTATCTACCCATCTTCCCTAGAAAAATGTCACTGTTGGTTTAGGCCCCAGCGAATCGATCTCACGACTCGGTGGAGTGGAGTGGAGTGAAGGAACACGACTGATGTGGAGTGGAGTTGAAATGGTTGGAGGGGAAAAATGTATGTGCATAGATAATTCAACGACCTCGCAGTAGACCATTCCATTCCATCGTTGAGTATTTCAGGAGGGAGGCGCCGCACGAATCCAAAAAAATAGAACTCGTTTTAGCATATTGGAAAAAAGGTTGAGGTTGAGACAGTTTGATTCGGCTTTGATGAGCTCAACCAGGCTCAAAAATATTTATTTATCTATCTGGCCCAATTCGAAAATTGATGGAGCAGATGTGCAGAAATGGAATATGAAAGAGGTCGTTGATAGGCGGTTGGGTGCATTTCTTCACAGCTTTCTTGAGTTTGGAGCAGATAAATAAACTGGAAATAAATCCCCTTCGCGAATGTCAGCGTCATTGTATAGGCCCGCATTAAGTAGTTGATAGTTTTAATGGATGGATGATGCATTGCATATGAGAACGAGAAGGAGGACAAAAGAAAAGGGGGGAATCTGACTTAATACCCCCGTCTCGCCACTCCCACTAAGCTATTGTGACTCTTCCTCTCACCTTGACGCAGGGGGGGGGCTTACACACGTCGCAGGTATTAATAGCAACTATAGAAGTACTTTCCCCGACTTTTTGTCTGAAAAATGAACTAAAATGAAACCTTTAAGAGTGTCTCGTCTCGCTTCAGTTCAGTCTTCGCCTGGAACAGTAATGCCCGGATCCAGACACCTTTCAAAATTTCAACTCGTTGAAGAACACGCGCTTCTTGATGTGACAGTTGGAGTTGGAACAGAGGGCGAGTAGGATAAGTATTAGTCTTTGTTTGGAAATGCCACTCGTCACGGGGCTCTCGAATTTCACTTGAGCGGGAGTAATGCGTGAAAAATTCATGATGATAGTCATTGATAAGGGAATGGAATGGGTGCTGCAATTGACTCTGAATACCGACACTCACTCACTCAGTCATGCCGAGCCCATTACGTATTTACTAGAGGCACAGGAACAAAAGAACTCGATGACAAAAAAAGAACCGGTTGAGTAAGTCGGTGAATTAGGAATTCCCATCCTGAAAATTGAATTGGGTGCTCGCACGTGCGCATGGGGAATGGAAGGAGGAAATAAAGCTGATAAGGGCAATTCACGCCAATGGATCGAGTTGGACTTGCTATAGGAGCCCCAAGAAAATTATTCCATTTTGTAATCTCCGATCAAACCCACATAAAACCCTGGAGGAGTTAAGTAAGTAAGTACTTATGTATCTCTACCCTCCACAAATAGTTAATCACATAAATGCGGAAGAAATGCCTATTCGATGAGCTAAAACCGTTTCCCTCCATAGGAAAATTGCTGATGTTCAATTATCCAGTTCCAGCTCCCAGTCCGACTGAAAGGCTGATTACCTATTTACCTGCGTAAATTACTGTTTATTTATGTTTTGGTTGGGACTATTTTGGTTCTGCTTTGGCACGTTCCTGACATTAGGGGGAAATCGCAAAACGCACAATGGGGCGGATTTTATGGATTTTGCTCTCTGGAATTATCTATTTTAATGCTCTTCCATACAAAAAATAGGCCGATTTTACGATGACCTCCAGCCCCAGGATTATAATCGCTCCAGGATCTGGAGTGGTAGTGGTGGTGAATGATTGACAATGTAAAGGGATTTCGTAACAACCAAGTAAATAAGTGGCTGGACTGATTGTGAGTACTCCCAGATTTATTTTTGTTTCCCCAATATTGAGAATAGAGCTGGAGTTAAGTACTTTTAGGAGAGCTGGAGAATGAGTGAATTCTCCCATTTCCATCGCATTCCTCCTCCTCTTTTCCCCTTTTCATTCACTCTTAATGAGGGAGGGATATGAGTGAAGATAGTGGAGTATGGAGTAGCTCGCTAGATTTGTGCGGAGATACTGAGTATGGTGCTTCCGGTGAGAGGAAGTAGAATAGTGAGGTCTTCAGTGAATTGGATATTTACGTAGGAGCCTATTTAATCCCTGCCCTGCTTCATGAATTGTGAATGGGGGAACAATACTCTTCCCGGGGAGAGTGTTTCCTATTTACTCACTCCGTTAGTTAGTTAGTGAGTTGGAGTAAGTGAATGTATTCATTTATTTATTCATTCATTCATCCATTCATTCACGTTCTCCTTGTGAACCCAAGCCACTTTCCGTGGATAGCGAGCACGAGCACCGACACCAACACCGAGTAAATCCCTAGGGCACTTGATCGCTTCTCAAAAATCCTCAGAATTTACAATTAGTGAATTCTTAACGTTCCCCGTGAATTTGGAGCGGTTGTAGGGGGCTCATCTTGATGGAGACTGGGAAAGGAAGAGGAGCTTGAGGTTCTGGAGGAGGATCGAAGCACATTTTCTTTCGCCCCTCATTTCAGCGCACACGTGACTGCTCCGCTGAGTGAGATGGCTCACTTAGATTCCACTCTTTCATGGAATATCTAATGAATGAATGGATGAATCGAGATGCGATCTCTTGTTTACGATATGGGAAGATCTCCCATCCAGACTGGAAATTGGTTCTAGGTTCTAGCGTCCTGGGGACTCAATCAGATCCTTCCAAGTTCTTTGTCCATTTCATTCAGAGAACGAGAGCCTTGCTTTTGGCATGGTCCGGGTTCCTCAGTCTCGCTATTTTATTAGCAGATTCGATCATATCTCCTCATCTGAAGGGCTGCCTGATAGCCTCACTCCGGTCTTCCAAGGGGACTGGGGCATCACTTCATATGTTTCATGGAGTCATTTCAATTTCTGGTCCTCTGAATTGAAATTTGAAATCGAGTTTACTTCTCCATGAATTACTACAACAAAAAATTCTAGCGCCCTCGTAATCTTTGGGTGGTTGGTTCGGTTCAGGAAAATGCGTTTTTGATGTGGATATCTGGTTCCACTTCCACTCTCGCCCTCATTAATTCAATAGATAGAGGTCATCATCATCATCATCATCATGTCCATGTCTTTGAAAACGTTGAATATTAACAGAGAAAAAAGAAGCTGGATGGGATCGAGTACTCACTCACTCAGCTAGTTACTCCAGTTGGCCCTTAATTTTTTTTTGCGAATTTCCGTCTTCAATTCTGTTGTTTCATTACCCCGTGGGGTGGATCAAGATCAGGATATAGCCTGTTTTATTCAAGGAGTGGTGCAAAAAAAATAGCCTGAAAATTGCCCCGGAGGATGGTTTACTCATCATCGGGTCGGGAGAAACATTAGGAGAAGGAGGAGGGGGATTATTAGGAACCAGACCTAAATCGGGTTGGGAGTCTTTGCTTACACTTTAGACTCCAGGCAATTCTAATCTAATGATGATGGGTGAATGTGGATGTGGATTGGATAGGCAGGGGCACGCATCAGGAAACAATGGGCCCTGTTCATTGACGCCATGGTATTTTTAGGAAGCTCGTTGGTGTGACGGTAGTGTGACGGCGGCACGACTCCCATCCCATCCTCCGCTCTCCAACTCTCCAATATTATGACAATAGGGCATTAAAAAATATTCCAGCTTGGGAGGGGAGAGGTACCCTAGAGGTACTTAAGCCCCCAACACAACAACTCGAACTCGAGTCGAGATAATCCTGAGAGTGAAACGGCTTGAGCTGGAGCTGGAGCTAATGAGCGAGCGGGTTAAAAAGATATTTTCGTTTCATTCCCATCAAACCAAAATTCATCGGGCCGTCATCGGGACAACGTAGACCGTTCACGTCGGTCCGACGATGGCTATGGCGCGCGGGGTAACATCTTCCCAACGCCGGCATGTATGCATCGGTCCTTCCTCGGGCCGCCATCGGCCTGATGTTGCCAGAATCGTTGGCTCGGAGTCGGGATTTAGTCGGCTGTTAATCGATTTTAGGAAGGGGGCCGACATCATCCCAATGAATTAATGATGTAATGCCGATATCATGCCAATAATTAGCCAATCATACTTGTAGCCTTATTTAAAATATAGTTTATATTTTCCTCATCAAGATAAGTTTATTACAATTCACAATCTGACATCCGAATGCATACAAAGTTACTAGTATCAGACTTTAGAGCTAGTATTTTTCAAAGAGACTCTGAGGAAATGAGCCGTTTTTCGTCATTGCTGCGATCCATTTAAAAATCATAGGTAAAACCCATAAATTGGCAGTAATTTCGTTCTGGGGTTCTGACATGTGCTCTATGCAATGGTGATATTTGTCAAACCCAACCCCTCTTCCCCCCAGGGGAGTTACCCGCAACCTCCAGCCAGATGCGTTTCCACTTAAAAATTAGCTAGGTGGATACAGGTAACGCCCCGGGAGAGGAAGAGGGGTTGGGTTTGACAAATACCACCATTGTATAGAGCACGCGTCAGAACCCTAGAACAAAATTACTGCTAATTTATAGGTTTTACCTATGATTTTTAAATGGATCAGCAATGACGAAAAACGGATCATTTCCTCAGAGTCTCTTTGAAAAAATACTAGCTATTTAACCTAGGCAAAAGTGAACATTTTTTTATACAAATTCATTAAAGTCATATTGCAAATGTTGCTCAGATTAGTGAGGTCTAATTTAATTAAATCTATTGCAAACGTCTTACTATTGATAGGATATCCAGGCACAGTCAATTTTATAATTAAAAATTGGAGATTTGAAAATGTTCACTTCAGGTTGGGGGGAGGTAGAGCTGCATGGTAATGGCTCGTTCAACTGCAAACAAACTAAACAAAAAATGACCTCTTTGTAAATCCTTGCATTATTTATTGCGTATTTTCAAGCTAACGATTATTTACACTAAATGTTAGTTACTACTTACATTCCGGAATTGGCTGTCTCCACATATCAGATGACTGAATAGAAAATCTTAGACTCTTCATTGTCGCAGCTTTGAGATGATTTGAGGTGATTGAACTCGTTTTCTTAACTGATACTTCCCCTCAGCTGGTTGACTCTCGTCATCAGAACTGTCCGGGTTGGATGTTTCATCCGCTTTTAACCCCTTCCGTATCCCATCGTAATATGTCACTGCAATTTTTGAAATATATAGTAGTAATATCAAGCTTTACAAAACAAGTTAATACAATGAAAAGCTAAATTGTAGAATAAACTTACAATTGGAATCCAAAATCCGGCAAGGGACGTGACACCACGTTGTAGAATCAGGCTCGGTTAGCTTTTTCCGGAAGGACTCAAGCTTCGACTTTGGAGGTCAATAACATTTAGTTCCGTTGTTACTTATCCAAATTGTAGAAACACAATCAACT
>JAHZNH010001741.1:0-16643 GCA_027744355.1 Tyrannoseira gladiata | reverse complement strand
CAGAAACGCAAATGACGTCCCGTTAAGAGCTCATCTTTAAATCGGAACTGATGTCCGACAGCCAACGGCATCAAGCTGCTTTTATATAAAATTCCTACTCAAAAATAGAATCCCAATAAGAGCCATGCTGTTAATTAAGCTTTTTGATTGGTACTTACATATACTTGTACAAATATTGTAGATCTGATAAATTACAATAACTGTAAAAGAAGATAGAAGGTTGGGGCACACGATAGGAAGTAATAAAGTTCCGTTCAATCCAAACTCCTCGAGGAAAACAGTTTTAAGCCGGTAATAAGATTGAGAGTGCATTTTCGGGTAGGCATGTGGCGACAATAAAAAAACAGCGGAAAAGTACATCGCCATACTAATGGGATTACACAGAAATGGACTGTTTTGTAAAAGTACGTAAAATAATAAACCAAATACGTGTTTCTCTCCCTCGTTTACCGGACGCGTTAGCCCGGAGCATGACCTTTTTTCCTAACGTGAAACCTAAGCAAAGTCGCAAAAAAATTTGCATATCAATTTGTAGGGATCGGATCGAGGAATGGCGACACACCAAGTGGGGAGATGCAGTCGCGGACGTGTCGGAAAACTTCACCGAAGATTGGAGACGCTGAGACTCATGAATAATTAATGAGTCTGCTATTCTGAGGATGTTACCACATCGCTTCAAATCCAATCGCAAATATTTCAAAAAAATAAAATGAAAATCGACGCCTCTGGTAGATATCTATTTTGCATAGCGAAAAATTCCCTATTGTCATCTTCACTGATCTGATACACGATCAAGACTTTTGGTAGTGTTGCAATTCATACCTTCTTACAACATTCATTTCACATTCAACAACATTTATTTCACGAAGCACCTTGAGCAATCCATATGCATTTTAAACGAGAGACAAAAATGGGGCTTTCATTTTATAAGGAAAAACACTAAAAAATCCCACCACAATGTGGAGTCATATGCTTTCCACAATATGAAGAAAAAATTTGGTCCTAACCTCCCACAAGCTGAAAACACGCCATCTCATCTCCATGTACCATGCTTAAATACAAATGGCATCCGGTTCCCAAAGACTGTTTTGTATCTACTTCGGAAATTGCATAACCAACAACTCCGGGCTGACGATTGTGGGTCATAAATCCGCACAGCTTCTTTAGGTTTTCAGTGATTAAAATCGCTGAAGTGCCTCAAGGTTACATGGAATCAGAAATGTTGGAATGGTTAAATTTAAGATCCTAGAATGCAGTAACAACAGCGAACTATCCATACTTTGGTAGTCTCATCAATAAAATCATCATCCAGAGCATTATGAAATTATGCTCGGTATCATGATAAAGATCATCTGAATCTCATCAGTCGTCATGACCGTGGTCATCAAATTGCCACTAAGCATGTTCCTTCCTCTCATTTCCCATTCGCAGTGAAAATATTATTCGGATCATAATGCTCCCCATTCCAATGAGTAAATATTTGCATGGCATGCAAAACGATTTCGCCTATGGTAGACGTTTTTTTTTGCCCACCTCACAAAAACCTAATTCCCATCATCACGTTCCATGGCATCCACAAATCTCAGTACGAATCTCTCTCTCTTTCTCAATTTTTAAAAAAAGAACAGTTGAGCTTCATTTCATCCACATTTTCATCCACCAGACTGAAGAAGTTGTTTAAAAGCAAAAAAAATCAGTGTATGACCATCCATCTATCGCAACGCTCAATTCATTGCCATTATCATGATCAAATCATCATAATCATCATTCCCCAACAAAAACACAAACATGAGCAAAGAGGAAGACCTGCTTTGTCAGCCAGAGTCATGCCAAAACTCAAGAAACTTTTTTTCGTGACTTTTTTTTGCAAAGCGAAAAATTCAAGAGGGCTTACTTACTGTAATAAGTAACCACAAAAGTTTTGCAGCTTGCAAAACCTATTCCCATTATTCCTACATGATATGATATCGTTGCGCTGTTGTTGTCGTCGTCGTCCTCATAATTATGCTTTTATGATGGCACGCAACACCACATTCGCTCACACTATTTACTGCTAGTGCCTGTCCTATCCGGGAAACTGGGAGCAGCAGCAGCCCAGCTCAACTCACAAGCTCAGAGCCAGCATACCTGTTTATCAAGCCCATTATTATGTCGCACAAACAATCGCTGATTGTGAGACTAGACCAGACCACATCAATTCGACTGTAATAAGCAATTCACAAAAATCCAGCCGCAGCCCATACCCAAGCCCCCGCACTTCATACGAAACTATCTGCTGTCCACATGAGAAAAAATGTAATAACTTTTTTTACTATTTGCTTCCATCTTCATATTTCAATGTTCTCCATAACAAAAAAAAATGTAGTGTGGCTTCTAGAATGTGCGCTGGTGAGTGAGTGCTATGCAGCGTGTTGACATTCCCCAGCCCAAACAAAACACATTTCCTACTTAAACAATCTACAATAGTGTAATTGTGAATTGTTTACGTTTCTTCTCCTTTTTTTACTTTTGTCAGCTAAATATCCAAAAAAGATTCAATTGTTCAACTTGAATGTCTGCTGAACAGTATGAGGTAGGAAGGAAAAAATGAATGTATGTATGTAATCCATTATTATTATCATCATGATCATGCTTCACTTCGCGTTTGGGATTGCTCGCCTATAATACCTACGGCCCTACGGCACACTACAGAATTCCGCGACATTATATTGTAGTGTGGTGGTTACTTTTGCTTTCAGAATTTATATTAATTTACGATGTTTTTCCTGCTTCCCCGACCCGTCAAAACGTGATACTATTCATTCATTCATTTTTGCATCGCTTCGTTTATCTACTCATTTAATCTACATGAGCTCTGGTTGATGAGAATGGAGAGCCATTCAAGCGAAACTCGATGACTGGTTGAAATTATCTTCGAGTAAATATGTATGGTCAAGTCGTGATTTTTTAAAAAAAGAAGTTGTCATCAACTGCAGTGTGATAACTTCATGAATGCTGGAGAATCGATTTCCTACAAAGAAAGAAAGTAAGTAGGTATAGGTAGATATTCAGTTGATGCACTCGCGTTCTTTACCTTTGACCGGGTTAGAGGTCAACCATTACCCCACATATGAAAATATTGTCAAGCTAGGTAAACATATTTATTTGGTGTTAATATGGAATATGATTCTAATGGTTCTTAAATTATGGAAAAAATGAAAATGGTTACACTAAACACTAAAAACCGTGCCTCAGAACTGAACCGATACCAATGAAGCGGTCAGGGAGGCCCAAACAAGATTTGACCGATTCAGATAAAAGTAAAGTGGTACCACGCATATTTATGCATGAGGCATAGCTGTGACCAAAGACCGCTTGATTTATAGTCGGATAGTGGTGAAGCATGAGGCATGGGGAAGTAATTCAACATTATATCTGGTAATCACTTATAGTTCTTCCAAAGTTTTCTTGTAGACGCACCGCATCTCGCACCTGTGCATTGTCTTTTTTTGCTGCTCTTCGGCAGTCCTGTGTAGAATTTTGCTGACCATGAACTAGGCGCAAAGCATTTATGGCCCAGAGGAGCAAATAAGTAATACCGCATGGGCCAAGTAACTACTCAACTCAACTCAGGATTCATGTTTCATCATCATCATCATCATGCTGTAGTGCTTTAAAATGGATCGTAATATGAATGATTGCCGTAATAGTGGTTTTTTAGGGGTATTGATGGATTAGATAGGAAATTTTGCAACTTGAAAAAAAGTGGTTGTACCTGGCCCTATCCAGAACGTTAGTGGTGGATTCGCCATTTTCTTTCGATTTTCTTTTTTTAAAACCCAAATCTAGCCAAACCATTGGTATGGGGAATGCATGTAGTGATGAGCAGTTGCAAGTCTTGCAAGTACGAAATCCTCATGACGGCAAAAATGGAAAATCATAAGCAGCCAACTTGTGAAATTCCTTGGGGGAAATGGAAGACCTCCATTAAAAAATTATATTTAGTCAACAGAATTTGTTAGTGTTACTGGACACTTGGTGATGGTAAATTTTAGTCCTCCTTGATTACCACATTGATGCATTATTAAAGGGAACCTGGTCGGTGATGATGGACTCGACAAAAGGCAGGGAGCAGGGAAGAACGCTTTTTGCCTTCAAAACCAGATATATATACTCAGGCAAAGAATACACCTCTTCAAGTACGCCACAAGCACGTGCAAAAGCCCAACCATGTGAAGATATATGGATACTTACTAACTTATAGGTGACGAAAAGCAATCATGCTTTTAATTGATAAATACAATGAAAGAGAAACAAACACAAAATGCATGGGAGTCGCGAGGCATGGGCACACGTACGAAATGAAGCGAGCTAACAACTGACGTGTGAGATCAAAACATACGCAAAGGGAAAAATGATAGATATTATTTTTCTCAGAAAATATATTGGGATTAAGTAAGCATTTTAGGATATAAAATGGTAGAGGACACTAAGGAAAGCTTTGCAAAATTGCAATAACTACGGGCCAGTGGTTTGCTGCAATTGACACACACACACGCCAAACGAAGCATTGAACCATACAAGGAATGGTCCGGTGGTGGTGTTTCGCAATCGCGATCCATCGGAAGTGATTAATGATGTGGCATTTGAAACTCTTTGAATCAGCAATATGACGACTACAACTCATGTTTGCCAATGACCCCTGCCATGTGAATACCTGTACCGGTCACAAGAGAGCAAAAAAATGCACTCAGGGTTAATTTGATCCCTGGCTTTTTACTGGCTTCATTTGGGATTTTTATTGACATCAAATAGCATTTTGCGAATACCACAAAACTTTGAAGCACATGGAATGGATGGATGGGAGTGATGATGAGTAAGCAAGTAAATGCAGTAAATCATTCGGACATCACTTTCAACATCTTCGTAGGAAAAAAATTAGCTTTGATGATGATGAGCAGATGTCATAGTAAAATGGCCAATTAACTCCCATTCCTTATTAATGTGTTTACAGGCTTGTGAGCTATGCATTGCCCTCTAAAAAACTCAATGCAAGTTGTTTGTTGTTAGGAGGATACAGGAGTGAAGAAAAGCGAGGAAGGTTGCCATCCCATTATTATTTCATTTTATTAGTATCTCCTTTTTTTCTAATATATTCTCATCAATTACAATCGCATTATTTATTTAGCGTTCTATCACTTTGAAAACTTCTCGTTTTCAATGAAAAATGAACGCACGGGAGGAAGACTACGTGACTGGTGGGCATGTGCGAGATGAATAAATATTGAGTGATTGAGTATTGTGCGATATGAATGGAGAAGAGGAGTCCCTAAGCTTCCACAATTTTCTAAATCAATTATCGCTCTTTTGTTAATGGTCGTTGTACAAATTGGCAGTTAAAAGTGACTTTGAGCAGGATTCGTGAACATGTAGCTGACGAAATGAGATTGTTTTCTGAGTTGATGGCGCTACAGTGTGTGGTGGTGGTGATGATGAGACGAGACGGATGCACATGACAAGCCCTCATTAATAATAAGATAATGTGGATGCAGAGTATGTATAAGCTTCCACATATAAACTTTTGGAATTTATAGTCTCCATGATTTTTCCTGATACTGATGCCTAATTAATCAGACGGTATGAGGATGCACAAATCACCGGTACAGAAAGTAGGTATGTGTTTCACCAGTTACATCTTAATAAAACGGGGCGTCTGAGAATTAGTCTGGATGAGAGGCGTGTCTTCTTCTCAAGTCGCCCCATACAGCTTCCCTGCTGCATGAATCATATTACGAATGGATAATGAAATTCAAGTCAGCTATTCAGATACTTTCAATTTTTCTGATACAAGTGAATAAAATTTCTTGTTCCGGATTCAATCCAACAGTATTGATTTATTTCGCTGTTGATGACGTTTTCGTCACTTATGCTTTTGCTGACGGTATTTTTGCTAGTTTATGTTGGATGATTTAGCAAATATGTACGGCTGAAATTTTGCATACGCATTCAAGAAATTGTACAGCAAGTGGAATTGAGTAGAAGTGATTACTTATGACACAATCAATTAATCATCTTGAGTCAAGTTTTGATGGACAGTGGTTTATCATGAGATGGCTCCGCTTAGTGATTGCATTCCACACTGCGAAATCATCCCCTGCGGACGGGGTAAAATGTAATTTTGTATGCCACCTGAAAATGATCATAATTAGTGTGTGGAGCATTGAAATTGCACTATTTGTCTTTCCTGCACAATATTACTAAAGTAGCCGCTGATCATCAATTCGTTCCCGGTCATCGACGTAATCTTATGAGATCACACATGCTCAAGTATTTAATAAATATTTATTAATTCATTAACGAATTATAACACCTCTCTAAGCAAGCCCATCATCAGTGGAATCCATTAAGTATCTTTAGTTCTTCAAAGCAATGAATGCAATTACATGGTAATCCACGCGAAAATACGAAAATAAACTGCCGGAATAAATTAAGGTGATTATTTAAAACCTACTACTCTGGAGAGTATAGGAGGACGTGCGTAAATAAATACATTACAATCTTCTGCAGTTAGCAGACTAGAGCGTCGAGAGTCATTTACAATGCATGCCACATTTTTCCGCCGCGCGCTAGCTCCAAAATTCTTTTTCCAGAAGATAGAGCATAGTCGAAAACATTTTACAATGCATGCCATATTTTTCCGCCGCGCGCTAGCTCCAAAATTCTTTTTCCAGAAGATAGAGCATAGTCGAAAACATACATATTCAAAAATACAGCTACCACCTCGCGATAGTTTTCTCTCCAGGTCAATTTTTTGCCCCCATTTAAATACATGGAGTAGGCTGGGCTCTAAAATCAGAGCTGGGCAGCACGGTGATATTAGAAATTTGAATTACCGTTTTGAGTAGAAACATCCCGTTAAATGGTTTTAAACTGCCAGTTAGTCGTAGTGAAGTACTGAATAACATCATGAGAGCATTTCCCGGTCTCCTGTTGCAATTTTGGTAATTTTTGATGACTATGGTATGTTGATAAATGCCAAACCATGATTGACAGTTTTTCGAAATTTTGAATTTGCGTAAAAGCTATCGCGAGGTGGTAGCTGTATTTTTGAATATATATGTTTTCGACTATGCTCTACCTTCTGGAAAAAGAATTTTAGAGCTAGCTCGCGGCGGAAAAATGTGGCATGCATTGTTAGTTGGGATGACGAGCGACGCTTCGCTTGATTCAACACAAAGGAGAATGACGATGCCTCCCAACCTCCCATTTTACCTGGTGACGCGAGATAACATACGACTGTTGTGTTCACTCGTCGTGCTATCGTTTTCGTCACAACAAAACAACTCTCGGCAGAGCAGCATTACTTACTTTGGTAATGTCATTATGAAAATTAATTCTAATCTCTTTTCCATGTACGTATACGACTTAAGCCAATTCTCCATAAGTAAAAAACACGTTGGACCATCCCATAATCCGACTTCAAAGTGACTTACTGCTTCTACGGAATGCAGTGGAATACAACATCATCTCCAGAAAAAGCCTATATATTCTACTTAATGAACAGTGCTTAAATTGTGGCGAGCCAACCGCGTCGTCCACAAAGCATCTCGACCGAGACAATGACAACAAACATGAACAAACAAAGCACTTGCTTTTACCCTGGTACTACTCGTGCAAAAAGTCCATGCGGTATTAAGTAGTGGTTATGTGTGTTTATTTTAGTATGGCATTAATTACTTGCTAAAGAATATAACATATGTTAATGAAGCATTAGTAGTCCCCAAAAAAGTACTTACATATTTCTTTACCTGAGTCCGTTCGCTGATTATAGTTCCGTTTCGACCTCGATACGAGATGTTAATCCACGCCATAGTGTACTCATCCGCCAAGCCTAGGGGCCATTCCGAAGCAGGAGCCGCTGGATGAGCGAATGTATTCATGCAGGAAAGGACAATGAAGAGGATGAGAAAAAGTTTCTTTGATTTTCTCATGAGCAGCGCCATTCTAGCTGATTACTTTATTGGTCTGGAGAGACGCTGGACTGGAGTGAACAAGGATCGGGATGGACTCGGGGAGCAAATTCTCCAGTTACGTTTTTTTTCGCTACTTCTTAGGGCAGTAAACTCGACGAGAGCTACTCGGTGTCAAAAGTCTTTTTTGAAAACAACCTACGCAAAAAATGTTTTGTTCTTCTCCACGACGCTACATCATCCCAAGTTATTGTTATTACTATTATTATTGGCCACCGGTCCGAGGTATTCGTTGCGCCGGTTTCGGTGTAGTCATAATTTCTGGCGGATCACGATGCAGAAGCCGATCAAAAGTATGAGCAACATGGGTAGTAGTGTGTGTATTACTTACACACTGGCGATCCCAGTAAAAAGGAGGGGGGTCGAAGGTTAAGAAGTATCCTCAGACACCGGTTTGATTTGGGGTAAAGAGACGTTCCAGAAGTGTATTCCAGAACTGTATCTCTCTTTATATCCTCAAGATGAGGATAAGACTGATGTTCTTATGGTACGACGCTGATGATGACGAAATAAATAAATATGTATCTGCGGGGTCAGTACTTCTCGATGCAGCGAGCACACTTCCAGATGTTTTTCGCCACGAATGAGTGAATGTTGACAACCGATGTTGGGACAAACAACTGCAACGGCGTTGAACCAGCAAGATGCAGATAGTGGATGTGGGAAGTGTCACATCACAAAAATTAGTTTTCTGTCGAACATGACAACGCTCCCGAAATGGGAGCCACTGACTGCTAAATAAGTAATTACTCAGCTGACTTGCTTAAACTTTAAAAAAAAAAACTTTGAATGTGACACTCGAAACCCAAAATGCGGTTTTAGTACTCAGAACCTAGTGGATAGAACTTTCTTTTTTGTGGTGAACAAAGAACTGACTGACAGAGTATGATTTCGTGTGAAGGCGGATCAGTAAAAAAAACATGAAGACGAGTTTGTTTTGGAGCGGCCTGATCTGATCTTGTGAGAAGTTTGAGGATGACTGAAAAGCTTGGAGTGATTGCTCGCACTCTATACCAGGAGGAGAATGAGAGGACAAACTGGTTTGCTTCAGCTCTAGGTTCCAGAGGAAAAGGAGAAGAGACTACTATTGTGGAAAAAAAACCTCCTGTGTGGAGTACGGAGCTCGCTTCTTCATGAACAAAACAGTGACGACGATGCGATAGCAGGACAATGATTGCTATCCTTCTCTTCACTGCTATTGAATCAAGCGTGGATACTTCTAAATAGTTGGCATAGCAAAGCGAGAAAGAAAGAAGATTCTTGTTGCTGAGCTTGAGTTGCGAGATGATGATACTTGCTCACCTATGAAAAACCTATGGCTTCTGGATGTGATGGATGGTGAAGGAAGAGTGAGTCTCAAACTCGAACGTATCCAAATCCAACTAACAACTATAATCTATTGTGCGACAAAGGAAAAAACAAGGAAAAAAATCTTGAGGCTTGAGTGTGTCGCATGGAATCTTCATTTGCATTAATATTTAATGGCGTATCAAGAAAAATAGCACGGGTGAGGGCTACGATATTGTCATTTCATCGCTATCTGAAGTACCATCTACTTACCAGCCACCAATACCAATCCAACGCAAAAAAAAATTATAGCTGCGAGAAGTTGACTGATCACATTCGCGCATAAGTGTTTACCAAAATGGCGCTCTAGGGGTAAGCGGTTTTGAGGAGGAGGAGGATGGGATGGAATAACCCTCTGAAAGTAAACAAATGAGGATTTCGGAATAAAGAGTGGTATAAAGGCCTAAAAAATCTTTGAGTAGTTTGTTTACTCTCTTGCATCATTCTGCTAGAAGACAAGCTTTGATGGGTCACGTTTCGTAGATGATCCATACCTACCACAGTATTTAATTCCAATCATGATGAGCGAAATAATAATAATAATGATAAGTAATTGCATAACTCTGAAGCTAGATCAGATTGCCCGGCATTGGCGTCAGAGGAATGCTATCGGGAGTGTCATCTTGTTTTCAACTTGTGGTAATGGCGAATGTAATTTTATTGAGTGATCTCTGTGAAAGTCGTTTGACAAACGAGGAGCGCTTTGCATACTTCTATAGTAGTCCTTGGCTTCTTCTCCCCTTATTAAATAAATTATGGGACATGATAAAAGAGAAGGAAAACAATTGTAATGCAATTTTAAGAAGTGGCGATTTGTTAAAATTCTTTGGAAGTGGTTTGCTTCATCATTTTCCTTAAATGTTGAATCTGAGAACTCAAACGCATTTGTAAGTATTCGTCCTATCTGTTTATTTTGTTCCAGAAGCGGATGGATTTCGCTTTTTCCTGGAGGAAGCAATGAGGAAGTGAAAATTTCTCGAATGTTGTCTCTCATCCGCAGTCCCAGCTTTCGCCAAATCGCCCTCGGGATAACGACAAGGTGCTTTCAGGCTGATAAAACTCTTATCCCGCGAGATTAGAGTAACGAGCAGCAAACCGAATTGGTTTCCTTACTTTCCAATTTATGAGATCTTACGAAATGAAAACTTCAATAAAAAGGAAACTAATTGAGCTTATTGACTTGAATGCTCAAGGAAAGTATGGAAGTATTTATGTGGAGTATCAGTAGCTTCAGCAAGAAGTCAGGTCTATGCAATAATGTCACATTACTTTCTCCTCGTTTCCCTTGACTTTGGGCTTATTACGCTCTAATATTGTGGGGCTAGCGCCATGGCCGTCGCTGGTCAAATAAAATTCCCATGTGACGTTAGAACAGGTAGGTAATCTTCAGTCAATTTACTATATTACTGCTTATTAAGAGTACTCTCTATTCCTTTTCCACCGCGTCTTCCTCTTGGGCTCAGAAGGTAAAAAGGTTTTGACTTCGCCCCTTAGTCACTTTCCCAAACATACGTCATGCGTCATCATGTAAAAGGGGAGATAGGAAATTGTGTAAACTAACCGAAGCCTCCATCACTTTTTCCATGAAACGCAAGTATAGACACGGGGAGGTTCTCAGAAACTCTCTCGTGAGTTAAATCAAGTTACCACGTTGATGGGAAAATGCTACAACCGCAATCAGCTTCTTGCAGTGCCTCCCAAATTTGTTTTCGCCGAATCATTGAAAACTTTTGTAAATAAAAGTGAATTATTGTATAACCATTAATGGATTTTGAAGTTCGTTTGATTGAAATTGTGCAAAGATATTGACGGAAGTAAAAGTAAAAAGGCATCCTCCAACCATCAGAAGGAGACTGGGGTGATCAGAGACGAAAAGATTTAATATTGATACGTAAGTAAAGATTGAAAAATACCAAAATTGTGTGCAATCACTGTTTTTTATTAACAGTACTTAGCTGAAGCTACATACATTTTTAGCAGATTGTCACACGTACAATGAAGGCACCTCACCGAATTACACGTGGTCACTCATCGTTTACTCGGCAAAATCAGAATTTCCAACAAATTCATGCATGTACCTAGGTTCCTTACCTTCGTTCTTAATACAATACCTAACGGCGTGACTTATGATAGAGGGAGAGTTTTTGGAGTTTGTTTGGAAATGGAATGAAAACTCGTGGCACGCGTCACCTTCATTTTTTGCTGAGCCTTGAATAACAAAAATAGCGAGGCAAGGGCAGGAAAAATGGTGAAAATTATGGAGTAATTGGGTTACATTCTGGGGAGATGCCGGGTGACTGGGTACTGGAGAGCAGCGGTAACTTGTTTGGTAAAAAAAGACAATGAACTTACTGGATGCCTTTTTCCAGACCGTAGTTAATTACGTAAAAAACATGATACGACTGTTAACAGATCTCCAACCGCATTAAAGACTTATTTTAATCGGGTTTTGTGGCCCACTAGAAGGTAACTAGGGATAAGCACGAAAAATCAATTTCGTTGAGTTAAATAGTTTTCGAAACTACGTGGCAGTAAGTGACATTGCATGACTGAGTACTCTCACATTCAGCAAATCGTTACTTCTCATTCAACGTGGGCGTTCAACATGGAGACTATTATGCCGTTTGTGAACAACACTGCACAGTGATTAGCTCCGTAGAAGGGAATAAATTTACGTTCGTCTCCTCCATTGCAATCTAAAGAGACGCATTGGAGCTTCATATTCGGGTAATTTCTGGCACTAAGCGGACAAACATCATGCAATGAATGGGGTGTTACGCAAGATCACCTAAATCAATTGCATATCTGTACACATGCTCCGTTTTCCATTCAATCACTCGTCGTTTTTTGCGCACGATTCTTACGTAACAAAATTGACTCTATACAAAACGTTACAAAAAATAGGCCCATATTATTAAGGGTTGAATCATTTGGTTGCGAAGAATAACAACAATCGGAACTTTTCCCCCGACGAAAGGAAGAAACATAGTTTTTATGTCCCAATGAAATATATTCTGCTCGTCATAACAACCGCAGATGAATAAGAACATGGGTGACAACTTCTTTCATCGCAATACATAAACCGAAATTAATCGCACTTTTTACATCGTCATAACTCCCTCTAAGGGATCATAAAATCTCGAAGACATCAATAAGAAATCCTACTCGGGATGCTGAATATGATACATAAGTAAATATCATCTTACTGGCGATCATGATGAATACTGCTTAAACCTCACTTTGGTTGAAGTAGTGATGACGCGAAAAGAAAGTTTTTTTTTACTTCTCAACAGTTCAAAAAATATTTGCAGCGATGGGGAATGATGAAACTAGCAAAATTGATTCATCCCATCACAGTTTGTTTGCTGTTTTCCGGAGTAAGAATAAGTAAAAGTTGGGAGAAGCATTGACATTTGCATACCTATTTCTGGCTGGGTGGAAATCCGATGACACTTCAACATACTTATAGTGTCTCTTCCCAAGTGGGAATTATTCTTCTAAATAGTACATAAAAATGTGTGCATTCCCACGTGCCTCTATTTTTACACCAAGTCATTTGTGGAGGAAGAAAGGGAAAACTAGAAAGCAGACGTGGGCTTTCTTTCGCCACGGGGAAGAAGAAAAAACTTTCCCTTCGGGTGGGGAGAATCGTGCAAGGGATTAGTGTCTCGTTTTCTCCTGAAAGGATTTGGAATATTTTGTTGGGCAATTTGGTCTTATGCTTTTAAGAGGATAACAAACATTCATAAATAGGGACACGCTTCAGCAAGAAAGCCAGCTTATACTTATTCATAAATATCTATTCTCTGCTTTTGCTCTAAAAGAGGGCAATGAATATATAATGATTCAGATTGGATTGGAAGAAAACAATACTATCGCTTCATACTAGGTCATGCATGCGACCATCATCGTGAAGGGAAGAAGGGTTGACTGATCATAGAAACATGACTGGAGCGACTTAACTTATTGTCTCTTTCACCGGAATCCGAAAATGCACAAAAGAACTTACCACTGGGCGGATGGAAAAGGGCATGTCCAGTGATGATTGTGATGAGGTGGTAAAACGAAAAGACTACTTACTCACTTTCAGTCACATGTCATGTCTCGTGCACAAATTACTTTTGGAATGAGAACTTGCACTCTATCCATCCATTTCATCATCGTTCTCTTTCCCTCGTCGCTCGTTCGCACACACTTTTGTGGTCGTGCTTTCGCATAAAAGTGGGCATTGATTTTGTCATGCAAACATTTTACTGCAAGTTAAACCTGGGAATCCCATTAAATTACTTTTGATGTACATAGCTCCGATGACAAACTCTTCCGTGACGCTGGAGTCTCTCTGGAGGAGCGCGCGTGTCGAGGGAAACGAGAAGTTTAATGAGTTTCCAATGGGACATTACCGCTATCTGCAGTTTTGAACTGTGATTTGGAAATTCGATAAAACTTCGGTTTGATGAATCATACGAGTACATTTCCATTCCCGAAAGGTTGGGCATTTTTTAAAAAAAAAGTTCATGCTGAATAAAAGAAGGAAGCTGGCTGGAAACGGAAGTATCAAGTAATTCAGCCAGCATTAAGTATCCAGCAGCACGGAAGAATGAGAATGCCCTCACAAAATACGTAGCCAGTAAAAGTGCGTCATCACGCCAGATTAAGAAATCGCATATTTGCGTGGCCTAAAGATGTGCAAGCAATGGACATCTAAAAAAAGAAATGTTTTCCAGCTCTTAACAATCAAATCGCCTTATGTTGGCCATTGAAAACTAATTATTGATGCTTCAAGCAGCTCACTTTATTTTTCATTGATATTTGCTTGCAAGGTTAACCTACTTGAAACGTGATTTAACGTAGAATCTCAATGGATCGGCTACGTGATCATGTTTTAATATGTCCTTAGGTGGCCAAAAACTGTAACCTGATATATTAATCGGATCAAAAAAAGCAAATTTAAATGAGATGATTTCTACACAAAGGGAAACGTACCTCGGATGTTTGTTTTTCTATAAAACGTGTCTTTAAATTGGGGACAGGTACTCGAAATCTCCGAGACCAAAACAGCCTATTGAAGAAAACAAGCCCCTTACGCAAGATATTAAGAAGACGGGAACAAACACTTCCCAAAAGTGAATTTTTGCATGAAATCATGGCAATGTGAGGATGGGAATATTGTGGGGAGATCAACACACAAAATTAGGAATGTGGTTCTAGGTACTTATACCGTTGTTCCCGTCCCTTATGTCCCTACGTGATTCGTAAGAATTCTCGTCTGAAGCTTTGAAGTTTTAATAACTCGGCCTGTAGAATTTCCTACCTTTGATCAAGAAATTCATCACATGCTCATATTCCCGAACGATTCTCCCCCTCGTGCAGTTTTTTTTGATAAGAGTAGGGCTAAATTAATTTTATCACGAATTCGGCACAGAACGGGCATTAACAATGAATTCGCTGAGTACTAAGTATCTGAAGCACGCGTTTAAAAAACGTTGAGGAAAAAATATGACCTTGTCCTGTTTTTCAATCTTCCTCCGACCATTTTCGTCGGAATTATTCCCCGACAACACAAGTTTTGCATAGGCAAGAAGAAGCTTACTTATCTGGTTAGTTTGCATATTCGTATTGAAATTGATGGCAAACTTTTATTTTCTTTGCCTCCTCAACTCACTCCGTCAGTCCTCTCTTTGATACACAATCATGCATAGGTACTTACTTTACAAAACTAACAACTTCCAAACAACACAGAGACGAAACTATTATAATCACTTAGCATGTCGCAAACCCATGACAAAGATTTCATCAACGACTTTTTTGAGTTCGGATAATAATACGTATTCTGGAAACTCAGAGATTGCTGAACGAGACCTTGGAATAAGTACGACGAAACTGAATCATCAGGTATCAAGTTCCCCGTAAAGTAAATTGAGCTCACTGGAAATGTCATTGCATAAAAAAAACAAGCAGCACATACGATCACACATTATTAATCTTTGATGAAGTTGCCTTTGCTAATTATCTCTGGACTACATAGGATTCCTTATTTTAGGATTAAGTAGAATTTTCCGAAAGAAAGAGCTACTAATGCTGATTCAGGCGAAGCTAGCTAGTTGATGGAGTATGGAAAACCCTTTAATGAATTTTATTCGTAAGAATTGAATGAATGTTCACTTGTTTATCAAAAAGTATACTTATAAATAGCAATATCAACCATAACATATGTTCAGAATCTTCATTTCCCCTAAACAGAAATTCATTCAAACAATAGGTACGCATGCATTCACGTCACCAGACTTACGAAGCATTTTACCGACCGAAATCTAACATCACCAAAGAGTTTGGTGATTTTCTGATGTTCAATTTCCATAAATAACTGGTAACTTTCTGATGTTTCACATCCAAAAGAACCAACTTTGAAAGGAAACCTTAGCCTTTGTGCGATCTCTCCACAACTTTACCAAGAGGCTTGCTTACGTAGACCAGGTCGACTCGACAAAAACCGTCAGACATGGGATGAGAATGATGGCATATACATGTGTATCTGACCACTATTTCCTGTTTCGACAATGGTGCAACAAGTTTCTATCATGACAAGTCCATTTACCCCAATGTGCTTTTACTTTCTTTGTCATTATTCCAGGGAATAAAAAGGACTGTTTACTACCAATCATGGCTGGATGGTCTGGCTTCTTGAAAGGGAAAAGTTCTAGCGCGAGAAAATTACGTAGTATGTATGTACTTAAATACTTAGCAACTGTCACGTCATGTGCCAAGCTATTTACATTCAGAAAAGAAATCCTGAGGATGGACAACATGCTTTTTACTTGATTTACGGCTTAATTATGGCTTGGCGTTGACAACCTATTCTGGAGCGAAAATTATCCTGAATTAAGATTTGCGAGCTCCTCGTGAAAGATGTATCTAGCTCGGCGGGGTTGCAAAAGGCTGGAAGATTAATGAACGCATAAAAGTTTGTGTTCAAATAAAAATAGCTCGTAAAGGTCATCATAACTCAAGATCAGTTGAGTTGCGACCACCGACGAGCAATGTAAATCATGCAGAGTAAGTGCGACAGTACGAAGTCGAGGTCGAGTTTACTTTGCTTATTCGACTTCTGCAAACTAACTGCGGTCGAAAATATGGAATCTTGTACTTACGTCTTTTTTTGGAAAACGGATGTGGATTATGAAAAAAATGTGTGTATGTATCACGTGCGTACTTGCCAAGATGAATGATGAATACGAAATCAAAAATATGCGTTTACATAATATTTGGGATCATAGTTGATATTGGGAT
>JAHZNH010001740.1:0-15367 GCA_027744355.1 Tyrannoseira gladiata | reverse complement strand
ATAATGATGTTACTCCGTTCCCCTCCCATTATCCATGGAGGGTTATCGGTCCTTCATAATTGAATGAATGTGGTATTCAACTTGACCGGTAAAAATAGACAGACATCATCACGATGTTTAAAAAATCAGTGCTGCAGCATCAATGCTGATCACTAGATTTCCGTCCTAAAGCATCGACCAATGATTAAACATTTACTGTGAAAAATATAAAAAAGTAACAAAATGATGATGGTTCGAATCATCCGATAAATAATATCGAGAAACATTATATGCAGGTCTGGTGCGGCCGTGTTTGAACAGATTCGACGGGGAAATGAAAGGGAAGCTATAGTGAGTAGAGGAAGAGTCTGCTCCTTATAAGTATTGTAGTAGAAGTGCGTCATGGGCAGGTTCAGCCTAGTTGGTCTGATGGGGAGGGAGGAGCTCGAGCTGTTCCCTCTTTAATCTGATGTCAAAACCCAATTAAGATTCAATGAATCCAATTAAAGTGGCAACTTCAATTATGCTTATGAGGCTGGCGAGGAAGGTAATGTTTCTCTTTGCTCGCTCTTGAAAAACAAATTTGAGTAGTGGAGCGATGCTGGCTGAGAGCGGAATTTCGGGGGATCTCCTCCGTGAACGAGCAAGGGAAGACAGATTCTCGGAGAACGAAGCCAGGGCGAAACGATCTCCCTGTCCTGCTCGACCCAGCTCCTACACGCTCCCTCTTTTTATTGAGGAAAAAGTAATTATGCAGAAGAAGTGGTGGAGCTATTATTGCGCCTGCTGCATTTTATTACGCATCAGCTCACATTAAAAAACCATTCGCCAGCCCAGACCAGACCAGACCATCAGCTAAAAGTAGAAGTAGCACTTATTTCGCCTGAAATACGAAACATACATTCAATATTGGAATTATTCTCTTCTCTCGTCCCAGCCTAGCCATGAGAATTTCAACGAAACTCCATATACTTAATAAGATGATGAGCCTTCCATCCGAAGCAAACTATTACATGCATATAGTACTACATATACATTTAGCTCTGTGCAATGGCTACACCAACTCTCATTCTCTACAAGTCCTCATCTAATCTAATCATTATTATTATTATTATTACTTCTATTAGGAACGAAAGGCAAGCAAGCATGAAATTCAAACAAAAACAATCAGTTTGGAAATCTTTCTCCGCATAATTATTGCGAGCAACACAAGCGAATGTATTTGCAAGAGGAAAACTACTTGAGTTGAACAGGAAGGAACTCATACGACAGTCATATCAAGCATCAAACAAGAAAGGCGTATGTAAATATAGTGCATTGTTTTAAAAATTCTTAGCAACTAATGCGCTAATTGTAAAGAGATACATACCCCCATTCTCCTCCTTCTAAGCGTTTCCTTCAACCTGAGCAATGGCACAATAATAAGTAAGTATAAGCATAAAAGTTCAAGTTTCCAACCTCTAATGAACGCATTTAAAAACGCCCTCTCTCTTATTATTTATTTATTCATTTATTACGAATCGAATTGTGATCAGGAATATGCAAGTCAATGGTAAATTCACAGTAAATTGTCACTAGTATCATGATAGCGTCAATTCCAAAAGGAGCTTCAAATTTTTGATCTTTCCGGAAAAGCGATTGTGTGAAGCAGTGTTCCTATCTGTCTTTTCACGATGCAATTTCTCGAATTGTTTCTTTTCTTTATTGTACATCACAAAGGGATCTATATACACACATAATAAGTATGTAGTCAGAAATTTCTTTTAGAATTTTTCAATGCTTGACGGATGAAAAGTTATATACTTTGGTTTAATAAACTCAATTAAACGGTCCATTGCATCGTCATGCACTGTCTATAAGTATGACGAAATTGTTGGCCTCCTCAATCCCAGGGAGATGGGTTGAAATTTTCCTGCCGCTTTGCAGGGGGAGGGAGATCTCTCGATATGCTTTCGCTGAAGACGGTCGTGTCGTGTCTTGCTCGGGTCTCTGGAGAATTTCATTAAGGTTTTATGATATGGTCATGGTCGCTCCCCACTATCAATGCCTCTCGACTTTCTTTGGGGACCGCGCCAGAGTTTTCAGCCCGCCTCGTAGTCTTCATATCTTGGCCATTTGGGGAGACTCAATCTGGTACAGTTCTGGCAAATGAAGTTTCAGCAGCTGAGCAAGATCAGACTTCTTGTTCCGCTCGTCTCACATCATTTGGGCGACTCATTTAAAAGAAAGTTTGTCCATCATTTGCAGACTGTGTGCCGCCATGCCACCCTGCCATACTATGCCAGATACTTGAGCACTGAAGGAACATTTTAATATATATATGGATGTAATAGCGAAGCATCATGACATGATCTGGAAAAATGAAAACTAAATGAAGAAACGTTACTGAAACTTTTGCTGCAAGAACAGCTATATAGTATATAGTAAGTGCAAATCAGGAAGAGGGAATCATAAGCTGGAGGATGCCTTCTTGAAGTTCACTTGAAGGCGACTACCCTGGATGAGAGTCGTACACGCTGCCAGTACATGACGCAAAATGTAAACAATGAATAAGTACAATGAATCCCGTATTCAAGGAGACTTCTTATTGTAAAACATGAATATGTGGGAGGAAGAGAGATTATTTGACTTTTCTCAGGTCACCCCAAACACTTTCCTTGTGAGATGCTTGAACCTTTGTGCTCCCCAAATATAATTATTTTTCCTTTCAGAACTCTTTTAGTTGTTGTTGCTGTTGTTATTATATTCTCCTTGTTTCGGAGTAATTTTTTCCCAGATTCTTTTTTTTCTATTCGGAGAGAGAAAGTTTGGATAGAAAATGAAAGACTGACACAGACTGGCTGCTTAGTTTGGGGGGGGGGGGCGATGGTTTGAGCCAAGGCAAAAGAAGAGAAGTGGATTAGGTGGTTGGGGTTTGAGTGAGTGGTCGCAGATTGTCGTTATTATGCAGAGGCGAACAAACGATGCAATGTTGGAGGCGATGTAAAACAATGGAAAATGTCGAGTTTATGAAAAACTTTCCTCCACTTCCCCAATATCTCTATTGCGGGACCATTAGATTAAACTTCATTTGTTTTCGCTGTTATGCCATGTTCTTGCTTACGATTGCAACTTGAAATGTATACAAGCATCGACGCGGGCAACATCGAAAAAATATGGTCATGCAAATATCTCATCAAGCTCCAGGAGGAAAGTTTTTTTTATATTGCATAATGTTGAATAAAGTGGCAGTGGTGGTGGCTGTGCTCATTTCCATTCAAATCAAGAGTTTTGATCAGCAGATGAGAAATCAAGACGAGGGCTACCCTCTCTACCTAAAAAACAAGGCGCAGCTTTCTTTCGATTCACTTGTAGCAGCAGCAGCAACAACAATCCAGAGCGTAGTGAACAGCTTATACCATCAACAACATTTACTCAAAGCATTACGAAAGTATTGTATCCAGACAAATTCGCCTCCATTTAACCTAGCTCTCTATACAGCTTACCTTCTGTCCTCATTTTTTAAAATGTAGGAAAAGTAATGGAGTTCGGAGTGGTTGAACATCTTTGCTATTACTGGGGGAAATACATGCATACATACTATTTATATGTATGAGCTGTTCATGCCAGCTAAAAGTTTTTCGACCAGAAACGATACGTCTTCTTATAATCAAATAGGTTGGAAATGTGCGGGTCGTCTTGGGGATTCCGTAAAGTATTAAAAGGCCGACTTATTCTATTCAACCATAAGAGCGTTGCTAAATATTGCCCACTGGGGCAACGTGATACTTGGTGAATTTTTCGATCTTTATGGAAATGTGAGTGCTTGGGTAAGAATAGGCAAATGAATAGCCTCTCTAATGGCCTTGATATGATCACGTGAAATCGAATCGCCCCAGTGACTGACGGGCGAGAATGCGTTTTCAGTGGGAGCTTGAAGTGTTTGTGTCATGTCATATCATGTAATTATTGTTTTCATTCTTGGAACTCCTACACCAGTGGAAGTAATTATGAAGGGGTAAAATGGGGAGTGGACAGCCTCAACCTTCCGCTAGAATACTCGCCATAGCTCCCCTCGCGACTCGGCCTAGCATGGCACGACTTGATAAAGCAATCTTAATTTCCATAAAAAGTAACGCGGACTGGATGGATGGAATATGGTAGTGGTTGTCATATCAAATGGCCAGTCTGCAAGTTTTAGATTTTGCTGATAAGGTTGGGAATGTGTGGTGTAATGTCGAAAGACCAGGTCCATGGCACGTTTTTTATTGCTTATGGCAGGGTGTCATGCGATGTGACAAGTGAGGGCCTAGTTTGTGTCAAGAAGGCTGGCCCCCAACCCGGCCCATTCTTGTCGGCACTCAATCCAAGCCAAACTGACGAGGATGAAGGGAGACACGAAAAGTGATTAAAACGCGCTTGTATGCGCCGTAACGACAATTGCTCCCAAATACGCTATTTTGCTATTTCACGGAGACAAAAATTTTTATTTCGATGGAGATTAGAAGGGGAAGATGGAATGAATGGCGTTGTCTGAAAAGAACAGAGTTTGGTGGGAAGAGTGAAGTGGCCTAAGCTTCGGGGGACAATACAAACAGATTATGGAAGGCGAGATGGGAGCAATTCACATGTAAAAAGTAATTAAGACGAGAAGCCACAAGACTCATCACTTTTTACGACTATTTTGTCCCCTTTCCGAGCAGAAAAGACTTGTCGTCCGGGAAAGAGATGAAGCCGTAATGATAAAAAGTGATAAGGGATGATGACGACGGTGGTGGTAGAGGCGCTATCATGTCAGAGTAGAGTATAGTGTATTCGTTACCTATTCCTCTTCTGATTAGGTTGGACGGGCTGAATGAATATGTATGAATATGATGATGATAGCGATGGTGGTGGTATAGTGGTGCATGGAGGAGCGGTCGAAGAAAACTTGATTCAAAAAGTTTGGCCATTCTTTAAAAAATGAAGAGAAAGTTTCCGAGATGAATATGATTAGGATGATGTGGAATCCCCCAAAGTGGAGCCATCATGGTTGCTCCAAGAAGAATGAGATAGAAGTGCGGAGCCTGGTTTTATGAGAGCGACAGCTCCAGTGTTTTCCCCGCGCTTATTTGTCTGCTGTGGGAAAAGGAGATTCATTTCATGGTAATCCGTTGCCGAAAGCAACAATATTTTCCGCGCAGAAAATATAATGCATCCTGGATGATGCCAACGTGATGTGCTCGAGTGGAGTGGTGCGGTGCAGTTGTAAAAGAAAGGAGCACAAAAAAAGTTGGGGAGATGGGATGATGATGACGATGACGATGATGGTCGTCAACATCGTCGCCATCATTGCACTGGCTTGATACCAGGAGATGACAATGAAATGGGCAAAGTGGGAGAGAATATTATATAGCAGAGGCTGAGACGAACGAGGACGAGACGGAGACATTCTTCCTGGAGAAAGAAAGAAAGAAATAAAGTGAGAATTTGTATGGGTTCGTGTAGCGCGGAGGAGAGGAGCAATAATAAAGAGGCTCTTTCCATTTTTACAATGATGATAAGGCTAATAACCATTTCTTTTATGAGTGTATCCGCATCCAATTCCAAAGACGGCGAAAGAAGTGGATTCCTAAAGTACGTACGTATTCTTCTTTTTCTCCGCTGGAGAAAAAAAAACTCCTTTTCCTCCTCCAGACCCAAATCCCAAACTCCCAAGTTGACAAACGAAGGAAACAGGGAAAACAACATCAACAAGCAAAACTGGAGCGAGCTGTGAGTGTGGTGTGTGCTGCGCTGCGATGCAATGGCATGTCAGCATTTTTTTCATGGATTTCTCCGGGATAATTTCACTCTCTCCATATGAAAAAGAGAGGAAGCTGGGAGGAAGGAAGGCCTTAAGTACCTTCGCAGGCACTGCTTCTCTTTCGGGAATAACGAAAGCAAAGAGAAAATATATATAGAATGCAAATTGTTCAGGAAAAAATTGTATGCAAAAAATGGAAATGGAGGGACCGCCCGCCAATCCGCCACTCCAGCGCACGGCCGTTCTATGCCTGTGAGTACGCTTCTCTCCTTCCATGTCCGTTTCCGAAAAGAATTAAAAAACGAGAGAAGTTCGCATCTCACTCGTGAATTGAAGGCTGTTTGTTGATGCCATTATTATTATTATTTTCTTCTCTGTTTGGGCCGACTAGTGGAATGATGATGATGATGATGGTGGTGGTGACGGCAACGGACACATCAAGTCCCAAAAAAAAAGAGAAGTGTTCTCCGGCGGTAGTCTTTTACCGCATCAAATAAAAAAAGAATATATTTTTTTTTGGAGCAGATAAGTTATCCAGGATAACGGCTTGCTGTCGAAACGTGACGTGGGTTTTTACGGCTCTCAAAACATTTTTACACTTTCTCCACGCGGACTACGAAATAAGGAGTCTTTTTTCAGAGTTTTTTTTAAATGCGAAGAGAAGAGAAATGGTGGAGTGAGTTGCTGGAGCAGAGGCGGTGTGGTGTTGGTGGCGATGATGATGATGATGCGATGCAGGGTGATCATCTCGATGATGCGACTCTCTCCATTGCATACATATCAACCGGATTCGAATCGGATGGATGATGATGGGAAGAGAAAGAAGCTCACTCACCACAACCGTATATACTTGAAGGGACTAGTCTCTCTTGGAATTCTGGACAGAGTCTCGCCGGATAATCTTGGCATTTTCCACCTTTTATCACAATCAAGAAGAAAACGACGGACGAGCGTATAAAATTGTGTTGTAATGCAATGAGTCGGGTGGTGCTTCTCTGGAGAAGAGGTGGTGCGCGGAGCATCACCTCAATGAAAACTAAAAACACTGCCTGTCGTCAAGGTTGGATTACGGGCCGACACCATCAAACGAAGCTGGCTCATACATACTGACTAACAACAGTCTATTTTAGCCGTTCCCCACCAGATTTTTCACCGAAAACTGTGATCGAGATCTAATATAACTGGAATGGTGGTTATTTCCATCCACTAACTTCTTCCCGCGAATTGTATAATGCTTCAAGATGGATAGTAGGAAGTGCCCGAGAAGGGGAAGTGATGAGCCGCTCTCTCACATCCATACCAATTTGCCGCGGATTGGATGCTAAACTGGGCCATGTTAAATTTGATGGGATCACGATGAGGTTGACGAGCTTTTATACTTACTTTACTTTTAGATATACATAGCATGCAGTACGGACTCACAGCGATAGAGACTCACGGACTCAGAGGGAGTAGTAGTAGTAGTACTTTTCTACCTATATCATCAGAGGTATGGCTTGGCTCAAGAATGAGATCACCCAACATCATAACATCGACATTCATCCGAAAACGTGACGAAATGCGATGTGATATTTATGTGATGTGATGGGGTTCGACCACAGTCAGGTGAAAGGTTAGAAAGTATGGAAGATGGGGCACTTTGAGACTGAGGAATGTGACCCGCACCAGCCAGTCAGTCCCATTCATCATTCGAAAATTTAATAAAACCGCTGCGCCTCTGGAAATCCAAAATTAGTTGATGTGGTTGTCTTGTCCGCGTCTTTTTTTTTACTTTTAGAGATATTAATACGGAGGAATTTTTTATGGGCATGTGGGCGCATAAGTAAAGTGATGCGATGAGAGTATAGCGGAGTTGGCATGATGTGATCATAGTGGAGGTCTGACTGCCGTCGCCGTCATCATAACAATAAAAATTATTCTATTGAGGGAAAAAACAATTACGGGAGAAAGCACAATGATCACCAGCAGCGACAAACATCAATAGATAAGTAGAGTGCGGTGGTGGTGGTGGTGGAGCCCATCCAAGTCAACTCGACAGTCATCATCCATACGCCATAAAACATTTATGATGCCATTCCGTTTTACTCCACCCCGCACATCATATCAGCTCCGAGTCATTTGTCAGCTCAAGAATTGTCTCTACCGCTGGATGCCAGAGAAATTAAAAAGCGGACAAGAAATATATTTAGTAGATTCATATAAGAACCGCATCTCGAGGAAAGTATTTTTTTTGACAAGGTTCGAAATAGTTTCATACTCGCCCTCCCGAGTTGAAGACCGCCAGTGTGGTGTCGGACAAGCTAATAATTTTGTACTTTGCAACATCAGCAGATCATCAGCATCATATAGTTTTCTTCCAGAAAAGGAGTGGAGCCAGCTGTAGTAGCGGAGACCGGAAGTGTGGCTAAGGATTTGGCTAAGAATAAAGTATTTTTGGATCCAGCTCACAAATTTCGGTATCGACCTTGCTTCGACATCCATATTCTCGCACTTCATAAGACAAAAAGTTTCATTTTTCTCCGCGTTCACGAAAAGGAATCATTAAAAAAAGCACTCTGTCGGCTGAGAAGGAACTGCTCATATTTTTCTGCTGGAGAAATGAAATGTGTTGCAATGCAAGGATGAATTGAGTGCGGAGTGTGGGCACGGAGCCAACATCGAAGGAGCCAGGGAGAAAATGAAAAGTCGGTGAATTGATGCTGATGCTCTTCCTTGATGGAGGCGAAGCGGGAAAACGCCGCCGCATGCATGCATGGCTCGGCCATTATTCGCAACTGCGGCAACAAACCCGACTCGAGTCACACAGTCATTCACTCACTCACTCACTCCTTCAAACCGTCATCACATGCCAACCTCACCACCATCACACATGTGTGGGCGAAATATATCCTACGGATACTGCCAGTTTTTGGAATCATACCAGTTGGGGCATCGTGAAACACGTTTGAAGAAGGTGCCTCATATGGCACCCGAATCCACCTCATACAAGATTCGTCGAGAATGTTCCATCACATTTCTGGACAACATTTATAGGTTTACTACTTAGGAATGTGAATATAACAATGGGTGGTATTTCCCATGTCCAAGTCACGGAGGTGCCGACTGGTTTCTTCCATGACACTGGCACATTCACATTCCAAAATATTAATTCCGCCGAAGCCAGAACGAGGATGAGAATAAAGATCTGCCGATTCCGTTCAGTGCCGTTGCCAATAAAATGCGGCGGTGGTGGTAAAAGCGGTAGTAGAAAGTGGCAGTGGTGGTGTGGTGATGTTGGGACAAAAAGTATTTAGTAGGGGAAGAGGAATCGTGCTCGCCATCAGGCCAGCATCCAGCACTCATTTCAAAGTCGCCTCCAGTTGTTTCCCCAACAAACCCATCCAAATATAAGCTAAGGGGAAAGAAGCTGGGCGCTCAAAACTCAGAATCTAGAGTGAATCTGCTCGAGAAATGTTTAGAGATGTCTATATACTTATATAAAAATACTTGTAAGTAGAGGCATGACAGATACAGGAAATAAAATGTTCATGCCCATAGCCGAGCCGAAGTTGACTGGCTGGTGATGGCGATGTCGATGCAATTTGCCGGGGAGAGAAAAACCCATTAAAATGTGTGGCGGACAAAAGAGGGAAAAGGCTCGTTGAGGATAATAAGGATGCATGAAGAGTGCCAAGCTGGAAATAAAGGGCGATATGTATGCATTCCTCGATGTGATGCTGATGCATCCAGAAATATTGTGAAAAAAGGAAGAGGAACGAATTAAAGTTTATCCGACCATTACACCCCTGCTTGCTAAATCAGTGTCGTTTCTGGGAAATTTCATTACAATTTACACACACGATCGACATTTCTGGGTTTTCAGACATATTTAGCTTAAAATCAGCTCCTTAAGGAGAGTGCAGCCGGTTTTTAGTTGAAGGAAGTGATCAGCAGTGATCCAAGAAGTACCATGATCAACTTTTCAGTTTCCCTGGAAACGATCTTTGTGAAGAGGAAATGCCTTCAGAATGCTGAGCCTAAGTAGAGAAAGGAACTGAGAATAGAGCAGAGACACTGCTTAATAATGTTCTTGTGCTCCTGCTTTCTATGCACACCGAGAGAAAATGAGTCCAGTCCAATAAAAAGGAAGGAGTTTTTTTTCTTCATCTACAGAACATGATCACGATGATGATGATGACACTAAAAAAAATGCTGCCTGCCACCATTCCACGCCAGGAAGAATGGAGACGGGGTGAAAGCGACCAGGTCCAACCACCGCCTCCACCGAGGTACTTCTTTTTAAGCTGGAAACTAGCTAGGCCCAAGTAGTACTTATTGGTCGACTCATTCTCACTCACCCTAAACCTCATCTCGTATTCCCTTAATTACTTTTGACATCCCACGCCCTGATTTACGCTTTATTTGAATTGGAAACACGAGTCAATAAGGAGAGGACAATGAGCCTGCAGAGTGAATTCCGTCAGACTTACAGGATCATCATCATACTCAGCCCTTCCAAAATGAGCCGCCGCCTTGATCTGAGAAGCGCAACTTTACGATTTCCTGCGGCGTTGTTCTAAAATTAGGTGAAAGCTGGTCGCTGGAGACTAGAAGCAGCCAATTTCTTACAGCTCAAATCAACCTAATCACACTGAACTCATTCAATTATATTTACTCGTGTAAATGTAAGTTAGGGTCAGGTTACCATTTTAATTCCTTGCATTATGAAAATATGTGCATTCTGTATTCAGCGCCAGATCACTTGCTTTTGCCATGTTTTTGCGTATGCCCTAAATTGATCATGAATCATGGCAGAATTATATTTACGTATGCATCATGAATCCATGTTTTTTTCATTTTATTCATGTTCATTTCCCTGACCAGGGAGAAAGTCTTCAAAGTTACTTCAGAAAGCAATAAAAATTTGATGCTCATGTCAAGGTAGTAATTTCAATTTATGTAACAATTAAATACATTAGAAAATAAATGCGCGACAGGAAGGAATAAAGAGGGAAGGAGCAATCCAGTTGTGTAGCATTCAGGCAAATACTTATTAATCTCGCCAAGTTGAGAGCCTGATGCTGAATGCGAATACGGAAACATTAATGATATTGAACGGGGAGAGTAGAAAATGAGGGGCAAGAATTTTGCATAATCATACCTTTCTCCGATGAGCGACGGGGTGGCTTTCCATGATAGATTTCGAGGGCCTTCCAGACGAGAGGAGCAAGTCCTTTTCTTGAGAGGTTTCGTGGACAAGTCTCAATTGATGCATTGCTCAGTCCGTCATCCTGCTTATCATCATCATTCGCCCGCAGTAACCATCTGCATCATGTCAATGTTCTCTACTAAGTATTGTACTTATGATTAGCCACAAAAACGATGATGATCTCACTTTCACCGCTTGACGTGAAGAGAACGTATTTATTAACGTCTTCCTTGAAGAGAATAGCATCACTATAAATCTGAATCTGTCTGCTGAACATCACTTTTGTCTGTCTGTTGATTTGTTGGTAATCCCCAAGCATGCCTCAACACCAAGCTGCCTTCCCCATTCTGCCATATTCTTCAATCGAATTCCTATTAAAGCGCGCACCGGAAGTATTTCGCACCTATCACTTGTTTCACTGATGGCATAAAAAACTGTCACGTGGAGCTTTCTCCCTTTATCCAGCTAACCACAATTTGGCTAGTTCAGATGGTAAAATCTTCATTACGCTAAATTATCTTTTAAAATATTGAGTGAAAGTACTTCCATCTAACGATGAGATAAATGTTTGAACACAGTAATGCTCGACTCACTTTTTCCAGCACAGAGATCAACGCAGATGATCTGAAAGACAGCAAGTTGTTTATGGAGAGGAGTGCTATAAATTTCGCTCGTGTTCCAGTCACACGATTTCTTATTCCTGGAGAAGGAAGGGGAGCTAGCTCCTAGCTGGAATGGTGCGGTATGGAGGGAGCTAAATACATATTATTACTCACTCTTTACATGTGATGCAATGCCTTGTTCGCATGGCATAACATAAATAATACATCCTTCCCACCCTCATTCCAACGTGGCATCTCTACTGCTTTCAAAAACGACACATTTTGAAGAAGCTTGATTTGGTTTTATTATATCAGGTTGATTTTTTTACAATTTTGTAGTCGCCTAATCCAATTCACGCAATTCAGCACGTCCAAATATTACCAAACAGTTCAAAGTCGACTTCATATGGTTTTTCATCTCTTGATTGCCGCTTTAAAATAATTAAAATGCTAAAATGCACGCGTGTACAAAGGGAATTGTCCCACAAGTAACAATTACATACAGCCAGAATCGTACATCAATTAGGACTTCATCCGTACCCACTTCATCACCTAACCTTTTAAATTGTCCATCAGGAATACCATGTGCCTCACTTGTCAGGGCGAAATGATAATATATTCATAAATACATCGACGTCTCAGGTTAAACTAACTTATTTCATGTTCACAAGTGTAGAACAACATTTTTCAAGAATTTCTCCCACGAAAACAACAACACAGTTTCTATTTAAGCGAATGGAACAATTTCCTCTGTTGATAAATATTGATTGGGTTTCAAAGTGAAATATATAATGCCACAATAAGGACATACCAACAATCGATACACCTTATTTTCAAGGAAATTATTTTGTGCATCAAGGATTTACGATAAATTGCGTGGAATGAATAACAAGAGCACACTGTTCTTAGATTACAACAATTTATAATTACAACATTATTCATGATATATTTTGCATGATATAGCAATATACAAACTTCTTGTCCAAAGCAAGACCAACATATTCTAAGAAACTAAATTAAACTACCGTCGAGTGAATACAAATTAATTTTCTTCTATCGCTAAAGCCTCTGCATTCTTTTTCAGTTTCTCGTCTTCTTCATCGAGTATCTGCAGAAGGAGATCATGGACTGGCTCAAACGCTTTCACATAGCCCGATTTGGAAAGGTGGAGATAATCCCACATGTCGTGGTGCGATATTGTGCCTAGGAACAAGAAAATGACAAACCTCATATTAGCCATTCACTATGTACAGTCAACCATCACAGTCTCTAAAGAAACCTTTATTGGCGGCTGGCTTATTCGCAAACATAATCATATATGTATGCTTAACATACCATCAGGGCTTACGAAACCAGGATCAATATTTAAGAGTTGAGTTTGGGGCTTGGACGCGAGCTTTTTAGAAAGGAGCTCGTTCACTTGCGCATTCCTATCTCGAATATGATTGGGTTTCTCTCCACGGGGAAGTAAACCCTACACAGTAAAAACAATTGCAGTGAAGATAACAATTAAATCATTTTTTTGCAATTTCAGATTGATTGTGCATTGAAATAAAAAAATTTAATTTCAAGCTCAAGTTCCTTACTAAAACTATAATTTCTGCATTTTTCTGTCGTTCTCTGATAGCGTCTACCACTGCAACGATTCCATCTGAAATTTGATCTTGCGTGTTACCATGGTTATTGGTCCCGATTAGTAAAACAACCGCCTGCAAAATTATCATCATTAAAGTCACAGGTTTTCGCATAGAATCCTCATTTCTGGATAAGTAAGTATCAAACGTGTGTTGATTCTATATGGGCACAGCCCTTGACTACCTTGAGATTCATATGGTCCATTTCCCCATTAGTAACTCTCCACAAGACATGTTCTACCCGTTCGCCTCCTATTCCAAAATTGAGGGCATGCATGGGCACAAAGAGGCGATCCCACATTTCGTGGTAGCTACAAAAAAAAAACAAAGTAAAGTTTTAAGTTTCAAGTTACACATACAAAGTTCAAACTTAACATGTGCATTTTTATTTTTTTTGTGTCACCTCAGATAAGCTAAGATTGAGTCGCCAATGAAAACCACTTCCGGTTCCTTCTCTTTAGCCTCACTGACGAATCTGCGATGCTACAATTTCACAATTCACACCTTATTTTAGCAGGTTTTTCCAATTCCAAAAAGTTAATAAAAAAGGCCTGAAGCTGAGAAGCATCATTCGGCGGAAGTTGTACTAGTATTTTTAAAAGTCTTCAGCATAGAAACAGTGTCAAACAGGACTTACTATACTCATCCAACGGCCATCCCCGAAAATGTCCGGGTTTTCTGTTGGAATCGCGGCAGGATTTCCATCGCCAGACATGACTAAATCTGAACTTTGGGAGTTTCCAGTCACTTCAACTTAAAAACAATCTTGATAATAATGAGTAGTACAATATATACTTATCTAGTATCTCTTAATTTGTGGTCAAGTTGGAATTGACACCAGCTCGCAATTGGAATGAATGCTTTTGAGATGAGATATCACTCGGCTACTTGAGTCCTGGAGTCGAGTAAATACTTTTCTTTTAGAATGCTTTCACTTTCAAAAAAAAGACTGCATAAATATCCTACTAAAATTGAAACGAAATAGATGAAATGAAAAAAGAAAACTTGACGAATTGGAAGTTGGAGTTGGTGGTTAGGTTAGGTTAATTTTAATCCTCTTCAAAGGAAAGAGAGGGGATTCGTTGCGAGGGTGCTTGTACATAGAAGAGCTCGTTTGTTGTCCTCCTTTCCTGATTGCACGCACGAAATCCTGGAGAAACTTGTCATTAGAAATTGTTTTGAGCAATTATACTTACTCTGGAGGAGAAACAACCTGAGCACACAAGTTTATTTTGAGCGGCTAGCATCCTCTCCTGTCAACCACTCGATGCGTCCTCACGGACCCATGCTTCCTTGCCGATGCCAACAAAGACCGAAACACCTACCTATTACCACTACCACCCCGGCTCCAGCCAAAAATGTCCAGGCTCATTATTGTTTCCCTCATGATTCAAAAGATCAATCATCAATCCATTGAAATAAATTGCTTGAGATATTTTGATGTGAAAGTAGGCGAAAAACAGAATTTATATGCGAGTATAATTTAGCATGGAGAAGTTTAAAAATAGTAGCGAATATTTATATTAATGCACCATGCCTCGAAATGGAAAAGTCAGTGACTGGATAATAGAGTGCTGACTAAATATGTGTGTGACTTTATGAATAAATGAATCATCAAATCCACTTTGTAATAACAAGGGAGCGAATAGGAATTAGAAGTATGGTTCTAAATAAAGCATTCTTGTATTTCCATTGCTTGATTACTTTAATATTATTACCGCTTTATGTAATGACAACACTTTTAAGCTTAATGACATCTTTGGTCTAGTCTCTATATGAAGTCTACGATTATGATAATACTCTGGTATAGCTTTCAAGTGAAAAATGCCACTCATTCATTCCCAGCAACTTTAAAATACGACAGCATCTAGTAGAAGAAAACCACTAATATAAGGTATACAAAACGGCGACAAGTAATTTGGTCTGGAAAAGTAATATGGAATCAACAATAACCTTTCGACAAAACATGGCTCGAACCTATATCTAACCGGATCACCTTCTTTTTACACAAGGTACATCAAGTTTAACCTCTGACTCAATCACCATAGCTACAAGTATTTAGGGCAATTAAGTACGCCTATTCATGTCGTTGTTATGCATACAATTTTATCACATTCCAGAAATTGAAACGCTGCATTATTACAGAAAATTATTACACCTAACATATAACAAGTATTAATTATTATTATTGTGAAGTAGA
>JAHZNH010001739.1:0-10825 GCA_027744355.1 Tyrannoseira gladiata | reverse complement strand
ATGTAAGTACGTTTCACGGGAGTAAATAAGAATGAAAATACTGAATCAATGCGTACGTGTTGATCGAGAGGAGTACAAACAAGTGGAAGACAGTTAATATTATTATATAGATCACACACATGAGCCTAATATCTCTTTATCTTCTGACTAGTGAGTGTCTGGAGTCAATCGAGTAGGTACACAAAAGCCCATTTTTAAATGTCAGTGTGATAAGTACCGTACTATGTGCAATGCACTGCGCAAAAGTTCGAGCTGCTGGAGGCTGGAGACTCCACACATAAAAAAAGTGGCGGTAAGGAGGCCGAGCGAGTAACGATGCTGTTGAGCCTGGAGCCATGGTTAAGATATGTGGCGTACTTGATGCGAGTATGATGGGAAAGTTCTTTCAAAAACTGGCGGTGCTTCCACTCGATCCATCCCGCTTTCGAAAGCAGAAGCATATCCACAACTTATTTTTATTAGGATGAGTCACCCATACTAAGCAATGAAACGCTGAGAGTGATGGCTCCGAGAGAGTCTCAAGGAAGCCACCGTGACTATGTTCCGTATTATGATCTATCCATCTACTGGGGTATACTTATAGACTTTAAATGAGTGCTTCATTAAAGTTTACCTAAGTACATCTTTATTTTCACGAATCCAGTCGTGCGTGAAATATTGCTACGACCTCTGCACGCTACCTTTAAGAAAAGAAATATGCTTACTCTAATGCTTCATTCATGCCGTTAAGCATGTTTACTCAAAAGAACAAAAATGCATGAAGTATGATTTTCCTCCTTTCAATGAAATTTTGCTGGAGCAGCATTTTTTATTGCGCAATTTTTATCAACGCATTTAGGCATCTTGTTTTGAATCTGACAAGCTTGTTAAGCTTCTCGTTTTACTCAAGACGGAGATGGAGTTTCGGGCTAGCTCAGTTTCAATATTTCAGAGTCAGAGTGCAGAATTTCCATTCAAATGTAGAAGAATGACTTATACCATTTTTCCACTTAGGCAATGCAGAAACAATGGATGTGGGAATGCAGTGGAAATGCATGTTTAAAAACTATGGAACTGACCTATGCCACATTTTATGAGGTAATTGTAGGAATTACATAATGACTTATGGACAAAGGATGCGCTCGCCTCTTCGGTACAATTACTAGCTCTTTTCAATGCCTCTTCCCATGCCGCAGAATGCAATGTAAAAGTATAAAAAATGCTTGCTTACCTTAAGTCTCGTTCCCACAATCATTTTGATGCTGTTGGTGCTGGCAAGTTTTCAAAAAATAAATTAAGTAGATCGGATTGATTCCAAACGTCGCACTAGATAGTACTGTCCTTATATATTCACCGAGTCTTATTTCACCTCCAAGAGTAAAAGTACATTCGTCAACTGCACGCGCGGACACCAGCAAAAATTCTAAAGTGAACTAGTGACTCCCTCGGGCGTTCTTCGCTCGAAATTTCAAGAAAAGTATTTTGTGGGCAGGGATAACACTTCTGACTCAGGTGGAGTGCAATCAAACAACACATCTTTCTGTGAAAGAACCGTTATCACTCTAAAGAGTTTTTCTTTTGGATGAGGAGAATCACTTAAGAAAAAAGTACCCTATCGAGTCAATTCAGTTTCCACCAAGTCCGTACAGTGTACTTAGGTAACTCTGACGAGGGATCAAGCCATGCTACCTAGAGCCGGCAATTGCTCCTGAGCGACTGGGGCAATGTGGAAAATTGCTCCGGGTCCGTGCTTCAGCTTCAGAGCCAGAGCCAAAGCCTCTCGCTGGAAGAACTCACGATAAGTACCTACGATAAGTCAGCACAGCTCCTGACAAGCGCAGTGATTCAGGAAGAGAGAGAGAGAAAGGTTTCCGCTGGAGTCTAGATCGACACTGATTAAGCGGAGAGAAATCCACGCTCTTTAAGATGATGATGCTGCTGCTGTCCCTAACTACTAACCTCTTTACTTAACTCAGCCAGACTTTATACTCAGACCATGGTGATGTATCATGTAAGGCCGAAGCGAGGAGGTGGAGGAGGAGGATGACGATGCTGATTGGACAAGCACTAAAAACATATATATTTTTCGCAAGTTAAACCTCCTCGCCTTCAAGTGACAGCTGCAGAGATATTAAAGACGGGATGGGGCGTGAAAATTGAAGATTATATGGCGAATTTCTCTGCCTCACTGAAAAAGGATAGCTCATTACCATTTACATGGAGTCATTAACTGCTCTGAACACTAAACACTGGAGACGTTTATTACATGAGTCGAGTCCCTGGTGGGAAAAATAGGTCGGTAGAGAAATGAACTGAAAGGGGTCTGCGAATCATCACGTACACTTATTTCTGCGAAATCATTTAGAAATTGATCGCCAGCTTACCCAATCACCCGCTTCATCTTGTGGAGGCGGTTCGAAGTCCTGGAAATGGATGTAGGAAATGAGTTCGAATGAACTGAGCATTTACGAGGAATTATGTGGTGAGGACTGAAAAAGCAAATGCGCATTTATAATAAAGCAGCATTAATGTATTTACTTATTTGATTTTCTAGATTCAAAAAAGTATATGCCCCAGCTCTTCATTCCTTGTCGGCGACACTGGGAGGTAGAGTATTAAGATTCTTCCTGGAATCCTCGAAGCGAGAGTGACAATGCGGAGTTTAAGGGTGTTTCAATGCGTTAATCCTCATAATGTCGAAGCAATTTCTGCGAGTTTGACTTGCTTCAATTTTGCCACGTAGATGAAAACGTAGATTACCACACCTACCTCACTTATGATGAAGCCACTGCTGAACGATTGGCAATGCTTAAGGAGCCACACTATTTACCACCTCAGTGGAACGTATTATGTATTTTTTTAGAATCTAATCACAGTGGCAAGACGTTAACTATACAAAATAAAGATGAAAAATAAAAGAGACCTGATTCTCCTAGATTTTCTAAATTTGCTCGAATTTTTTCGTAAAAGATTTCATGTTCGGTGTCAACTTATTTGAAATGTCTTCGCGCCAGTGAACTTTTGAATTTCCGAGAAGACTAGTAATTCATATTCCAATATTTTTCCGCCTCATATTTAATGATAGCTTAGAAACTGATGAAAGCCAACATTTTATCAATACTTGGGAATTAAAATGTGCATGCATTTCACTAGCTTGCCCATGGCGTGGCTCGAGGAATTATGCCTTAGAGATGCTTCAAGATACCTGGATAATAAAATACGTATATTTACGGCTGTCAGTCATCCCAAAACATGTAAATGCAAGTCATAAAAATATTCACGCAGTTCAACTGATATTTATTCTCACATTCATTACAGGTTAAAGTCATCCACAACACGAGTTCATTTACAAGGAATATAAATAGGTACTCTTCACCTTAACAAAGAGGATGATTAAATAATGTACAAGGGCACACCCGAAGACGATTTCGAATGCCAAAAGACTCCAACTTGATGCTAATACATATCTCACAGATTTCCTCCGAGATGATTCATACAGAACACATCCTTTGAATTACATAATCTTGTATAAAAAAAAGTGTGTGAGTTGAGTACATAGAAAGCTACGCATTAATTACTTCTACATTAAGGTATTTATTTCCGCCTAATATCTAAAAAAATGACCATTTAGGATACCATTCCAAAGGTCCTAGTCGACTCGAGTAATTTCAATTTACTTATTTTGCTAACCTACATCTTATTCTAAAGTCTAGATTCTACGGCGATTTTATCCCTAAACGAAGAAAAGGTGAGTTCTATAATTTAGAAGAGTACACAGGAGGTGACTGTTGCCGACCTAGACTTTCCGTACGGAGCCAGTCGTGGAAAGGTGCCGTCGATGTGTAGGCTTCTTCCCCCCAGAGACTTTCTTCGCGCTGGTGGATTAGGCATTACAGCGTCGGCGGCGGTGGTGGTAGTCGTTATGGTAATAGGGTTGGTTTTGGGGCAAGGACAAAAGTTCTTTGTGACGGGGCTAATTGAGAACAAAAAAAATATCGAGAAGAGTCAGCCGAGTTTTTTAAGCAAAGTCATCAATTCGTACTTATCATGTTAGAAATGTTCATTCCAGGTTTTCCAAAATTCAAGTAGGATTGAAACGACAGAGTTGAGCTGAATTAGAGTGAATGAGCGAAGCATTTCAATCAATGTCCCTGTATGACGGTTAACACCTCTCAGATTAAAGAAGACCTATTCTTTAATACTTATGAACATCATTTATGCTTTCTCCAAAAAAAGTGGACGCAATAAAAAAAATCCCGACTGAATAATGCATCTGGGCCCGGAGCGCGGCAGAATCAAATTCTACCGAAGACTAGACCCGATCGAAAAATTATTCATTTTCTTTCTTAAACAGCAAAACATGAGTTCTTTATTGTATTTACAAAACAGAAACTAAACACGTCATACCAGTACTTTTTTTTATTGCATATTGTAATAGTAATATCATTATTTTATTAAACAAGTTTTAATTTGAAGTATTTATTGTTCAAAAATACAATCCACATTAAACATCTTAAGAGCTTCCGCTTCTATTACGAGCAAGAGGCAAAGAGCACGTCGTCTCGGAAAAATTGCCTTGGGTTTGGTTGCGTGCGATCGTGCTGGTTCGGTTCTCAGGTCATTCATTGCATTTTTTTTGAGAAAACCAACTCAACAGAGTAGTAGTAGAAAGGTGGATGCAAAATTTCATATCGCGTCAATTTTAATCATTCTCTGACTCATCTGAATCATCATCATCATCATCTTTGTTCCTGAGGCAAAATAAAACTTCACTAAGAGCATTGTAAAAAACGATTTGGTGCAAAAATGTAGAAAAAGAAATCCTTAAAAATGGGACTTTCCATTCCATTCACTATGGTTTTGGTATGTTAATTGCAACTTCGGAGTCAGTTTATGAATGTTTTCAGACGGAGGTTTGGAGTGTCCAGTGGTGGCGAATTAGGTAAGTTGGTGTGGAGTGGCGCATTGTGAAAGAAAGTGTTCTGAAAAAATGTACTCTACTTATAGTCTACAACACTTCTAGGCAGGCATCAAATTGAAGTAGAGTTTTGAAAGGATTTGAGTTAGCTCGAGTGACCGAAGCGTGAGAACTAAATACGAAGTTTCATCATGGAAATGGAAGTCAAATACTTAAACTTATTCAAGTAAATTATGTAGTCTGGACCATTTAGTTTTAAAAAACATCTTAAACCTAAGATTAATACAGTAGTACATACTTAATTGTGCGTTAGTCCATTCTTGTCAGAGTCATTATCAGAGTTATTATTTCTGGAATCATTTTGGTGGTGGGAGAAACGGAAAACGAGTAAAACAACAAAGGTCCAGACGGTGACGAGGATTGATTGGAAAAAGAAATACGATACGAGTGGGATCACAGCTAGCAAGTGTAAAGGAGGTGCAGAGTGACTGAAAAGAGAGAAAAAAGAGAAAAAATCGTCGATATTAAATAAATTCATTGAAAATCAAATCATAATTCCATCCTCAGTCTATAGATTACAGATTCTGAAGTAGAAAATCTAAAGAGAGAAGAGAGGCATCGGAAATGAAAAAAAAACAAAATTGCAAAAAAAAACCCATTCACCATTTGTGCTCATAAGACCTATACTAAAAAGTCCACGCCACATTCATCCATTTACCACCATCCCATTTCTGATGATGATGATGTAATAAATATCATGGATGATGCAAATGCACGATGACAATGACGGCGTTCCCGTGGAAAATCAAGGGAAGCTTTGTCGAGCAAAGCCATAAAAAGTATTTGGTTTGTCGACAGGATAATGATCTCAAGTACTTCGTTCTGGCGATGTTATGATGATATGTATTTAGGTAGTCGCTAATGGGTTACGAGAAATCATTTCGGTGGCAATATTTTTTTTCTGACTCATTGGATAAATACTAACAAGCCAAATTCAACTCAAGTCAAAAAGGCGAGTACAGTAGGGACTCAACTGGATATTTCTCTTCATGAGATTATGGAAGGACATCTGCTCCATGAGTTCGCAAAAATACTTATGTCTCCTACAACAACGAACTCCAGTACGGGTCGGAACGGTTTCTCTGAAGTTGGCCAAGGAATAGATTGTTTCAAGGAAGAGATCAAATTAACTGAGTGAGTGAGCATCAGCGTTCGAATAAGTGCATGGAATTATTTTCCATGGCGGTTATGTTTTTTTTTTGGGGGTATGCTCCTCCAGAGTAAAACAGTTCAGTTCAGTTCATCCATCAATCCCGACCAGGGCACATTAAAATACAGTTCATGAGAGAATGAGACAGGCAGATGAGTACGTGGAGGCAGCAAACTCCGGAATGAGGAGATCGATACCCCAACCCTTATCGGATTGTGGGTCGCCTTACAACTCGCGCAATTAAGCGAACGTTGCTTCCAACGAAATTTAAAGTTCATCGCTCTCCGGTGCATGCATACATACATGTAGGTAGTAAGGCATTCTAGGGTCGTTAGCAGGTCAAGCCCGTTAAATTGAAAATTGCAAAGTGAAACCTCTCCGTCTGGCCTGGATTCCAAGATTTATGAAGTCATACAAGTTCTCACGGTGAGAGCAGCCTCAGTGAATGCCATTCTAGTTGACAACTCCAGTAAAATGCTACGTACCTCACTCATCCAAACTCACCGTTCAATCACCGAAAGCATTATTAGGTCATGCTTCTTGACCCGCTCAATCAGGTCGAACTGTTCCCATGCTAATAGAAAGAGTTTGTTAAAGCGTAGTTCATTTACAGCACATTCACCTTTTCTGGGAACGAGAAAAATTAAAGAATTCCAGGAGCCTTAAAAGGAATACCTACTCTATCAGAAAAAGGAAACATTTGTTCTGAAGCATTTTCCTATCGCTCAGTATCCGTCTTGTGACATGAGCTGTCTGGAATCTACTCATTGCAAATCAACACAAAAAAATAAAATGTGTGCGTCATTCTCCGTTAAGTACTTATTGAATGCACTTATTCGAGTTTGACAAGCTTTTCCGCACAGAGCGAGGCATGCAGGCAGTTCCTAACTGTGGCGTTACTACAACTACTTACAGCTCAAAGGTTCATGGTTGTGCACACGTACTTATATGCATGCTTTTTGTATGTGGTTTTGTATATGAGGAAGTTTTTTCATTATAATAAAATATGTTTGGATATTTTTCATCGTCAACATGTTTCCGTACATAATAAGTAAAATAGAGCGTAAATGTGTTTAATGTAAATAAAACGAAAAGTTTGGAAAATCCTGATTTATATATTCATAAATATATAGATATATATTTAAAATGAAAATATTATATGCGTGGATAAATTATAATGCTTACTCGGAGTCGGATTCGGATGAAAACGAGGAGGAAGTTGTGGTGGTGGGGGTGGTCCTTGGGGGTTCAATAAAGTCTTTTTTGTCTTCCTTTAACTCAGCAACAGTCAAAGAGTTGGGTGAGGTGCCATTCATCTCTACAACATATACAACATTCTTATTGTCGGAGGAGGTGTCAAGATCATCCTCTTCTTCTACATCATCGTCTTCCTCCTCCTCATCTTCGATTTCTTCGAGACTTTCCGTTGAATCTTTCGAACTAAGTTTCTTCGCAGGCATGATTTTCGTTGCTTGTGGGATATCCTGTTATATTTTGCTTTTCAGAAGGAAAACGTAAAAGCCGAATTTAAATCGAGTGTATGCCATAAAAATCGATGCAGGAATGTTACAATTGTTTACCACTTCAGCCAAGTAAATATATTAGTCCATGACCTACAATCTCTGATTTTCCAACATACCTTTTCAGCTGTGGAATCCCCGTCAGTTTCCTTCTCCTCTTCGGCGACTTCCTCCTCTTCCTCAGGTATGGGCCCATACTTCTTCTCATATCGACTTAGCTTCTTCTCAAGATTCTCTAATTGTGCTACACTCGTATCATATCGTTGCTTAAGATTCTCTAAAACAAATAAATTCGTAAATCAAGTCACTTTTCTCACTCTTCTCAAGGCCTTGGATACGTTTTCAACGATTGCATGCATCCCAGGCTCATTTAAACAGACAGAAGCAATTAACATAGATTTGATGAAACGAGACACAAAAGCTGTGGCACAGATTCCAACTAAAACAACACAGCAAAAAAAACCCAACGGCACAGAGAGAACGATGATGAGCATCATTTTTTTACTGACCCATTTCTTCACTATGGGACGCTCTGATTTCCTCTACCTCCTCCAGATGACACATACTCATTTTTTCTAGCTGTCTCCTCAGATCTAAGTTCTCCCGATCAGCGATTGTTGTAGCTCTCGCAATTTCCCTATTACATTCCGCTTCCTTCTTTGTGATTTCGTCTTTCAGCTTTGAAATCTATTTAATTTAGAGAAAACACGTTTTCACGTAAAGTGAACGTTCCATCATTTTATGGGAATTTTTTCTCATCTTGCATGGCGTGACATGATTTCGGGGCATTCTGCGCTCAAGAATGCCAACATATTTGTTTCGAGCCGTTTTAAACTTCTCTAAATGCGCATTAGGTTCGTCAAATTGTGCACCTTTCCAAATTCTTCCTCTCTCCATCTAGAAATATCTTACCTCACGCTGCAGCTCTTGCCTTTGTTTCTCCCAAGACTGTTTCGCGGATGACAACTCCTGATCTTTCTGAAGCTTCATAGAATCCACAGCCAATTGCTTCTCTTCGGAGTGGTGTTCTGCACAGCTCCTTCCTCAATTTTGCACATTCCTCCCGCAGCTTATCTTCCCACTAGAATTGAAAATTCCGAGTTGATTACATAATTCATCCTACTACAAGTTCACCACCCCCCAAGCCAGTGAAGGATGGTGGAGAAACTTCATTTTATTCAAACATCTTAAATGATGCGTTATGAAAATTATAGCTCCTTTACGTTTGCATTCAATTCACTCTTTTGTTTCTCAAGCTTTGCCCTCATGTTCTCCTCGTGAAAGTCTATTCGTCTTTGAGCAGAATTTTGGATAATCGTCAAGTGAGCCTTCTCCTGATCAAGGAGCTTCCTCACCGACCGCAGCTCATCTTGCATAATTTTCTCGCTCAGCTTTAAATGTTCAATTTGCCTTGACGCCGCTCTCAGTGACTTCTCTTGCTCCTGCGTTAGGCCGCGGAGTTGCGTCAGCTCCGCTTCGTGGGATTTCAGATGAGCAACCTGAAAAACAAAAGGATTTTTATTGCGATTTACAAAATTCAACTCAAATTTTACTCGCTGACATTGTACTTTTGTGCGTTTTTAGGGGCATGACGAATAAAAATCTTTTGTACGCGATCCAATTCTCGTAAAAGTGCACAGTCACCACTAACTAATTAACCGAATGTTAAAAGCGAAAGGGGTTGAAAGCATTTCGCATCACTTGATGGGCAAGTCTTTTTCCCTTTCCACACATTGTATTTCATATGACTTCTTTTTTTTGAAAAATGAACGNGCACAGTCACCACTAACTAATTAACCGAAAGTTAAAAGCGAAAGGGGTTGAAAGCATTTCGCATCACTTGATGGGCAAGTCTTTTTCCCTTTCCACACATTGTATTTCATATGACTTCTTTTTTTGAAAAATGAACGCAAATAAATACGTAACTCCAACGGGACATTGGCCGTGACATTTTGAAGTTTGAACGAACAAAGTCATCACTGTTCCTTCCACGCTTATCTTCAACTCCTTAATTGGGGCAGGAGCAAGCATAACAAATTATTACAATTCATGCCAACTCCGTTTCACGTCCATGGCATTCGTGAAAAAAAACCTTTTGTTTTGTACGAAATAGTGAATGTCAAAATTCTCTTGTTCATAAATCAGAAATGAAAACGCATTCGTAAGATTAATGTCCTGAGAAAGTCAAAAGTTGAAAATGCGCTAAGATAATGGCATTTTTCTGTTCACGGGAAAGGATGGTCTTTCACTAATTATGGCTATACTTACATACTATAAAGATAAATTCTTGAAGAATATTAAACATTAAATTTCAGAGCTTTGATTTCTCGAATAATCATTTTTCTCCATCATTAAAACATAATTAACTGGGTACTTCTCTTCTTGAAAAAAATAGAAGTCTCAAACGTGCGACCCATTTGTAGTTTATAATTCCGTCGTTTTTTACTATTTTACTTATCCTCTCCAGCTGTATTAGTGTGCAGAAGAGAGTCTAAAAACGGATCTCGCAATAAAAAACCCATCTTCTCCTCACAGGGTCTTAAAAAAGCCATCTCACTTTTTTTACATTCTACCTCTAATGAATTCAGAAGCATAAACTGCGTGAAAAAATGCGCATTTTGCACGATTATATCATGTTTTTCGCGAAATCGTTCTGAGAATCGCAACATTACAGCGTTTCAGTTTAATGTGTCACCATTTACTCAATGAACGGCACACACACGTCAGCGTCAGCATATTTCAAAATACACACGCGCATCTCAAACCCGTCCATTCTGATTCTCTGCATTGCACCACGCTCCTCCAAAACTTGCACTCTGCAAGCAAGTGCGAAGGAGAGCGGAAGTGAATTATTCACATCTTTTCTTAGCATTAACACTGACATTGAATCTGCCCACGCACAGTAAATTAAACAAAAGTATAAAAATAATATGCATAATTCTCGGCTCGAGAAGGAGGCTCGGCAGTCCCATCCTCGTCCCGTGATGAATGATTCTGTGCAGATGCACACACACGAGGAAAGGTTGCCCTCGTGGGCTCGTGGATGCATTTTTCGTATTTTTCGTTATTGAACTTACGCTTCTCAATTGCTCCTGCAACTGCTGCCTCTCCTGTTCCAACCTTTCCTTCTCCTTTCTGAATTCATCTGTCATGTGCTCCTTCACCTCCTTGATTTTCTCTTGAATCTACAAAAATGAA